>ML370106.1:6043-41354 GCA_005239525.1 Nicotiana knightiana
ATGCCTCGATCAGGATCTTGTTTAACACACGAGCATGCTCTTTTGAATGTATGAGCAGAGATAGTAGAGAAATTTGGGCAGGAGTTTTTCTCAGCTGGTCAATGATTGAGTAATCCTGAACTTTCATCTTTTTCAAAAACTGTTCTGCCTCTTCTTCAGTGATTGGTCTCTTTATTGGCAATTGGCCTTCCCTGATTTGCTTGGCCTTCCTCAACTCTTCTGGAGAGTAGCACCTTCCCGATCGAGTCAAACCTCCAGTTTCCCCCACTTCTTCTATGATTTCCTTGCCTTTGTAAGTCATCACAGTTTTGTTGTAGTTCCATGGAATGGTCTTCGTGTTTGTCATAGGGGGTTGCACGACAGGTTTGATTATGATTGGCTCAGTTGTACCCTTCGTACCGCCCTGGTTCTGCATTGTGATGGGGTGGCCTCCAAGGACATATAACCTTGGGCATGGAACATTGGAGCGAACTTCCAACCTCGAGATTTTTGGACCAAATAAAGTTGCCTTCTCTAAGCTCTGGGCGCCTTTCACAATCAATGGAACATCTCGGCTTGGACTTACTTTTAGACCCGTTCCTTCTTGAATTGCTCCTGATGTCATTTCTACTCGACCAGCCGGCTTGTATTCTTGATCTCGGCCAATCATTCCCACAAAGTGAACATCATTGTGTACTGGCAAGGGGTTGTTGGTCACGTTAGGAGGGTCCTCGTCATTTGTCACCACAATCAGTTTTTCAACAATTAGTCTTTCTATGGCACTTTTCCGAGTCCAGCAGTCATCAGTGCTATGCCCTGGGGGCCCTGAATGATATTCACATCTAGCATTTGCTTAAAATCCATGTGAATCAGGATGCATATGGTGGGGAGCGATGGTCCCAATCACGCCTATTTGCTTTAGCTTCTGGAATAAACTAGAGTATGATTCAGCCAATGGGGTGAATTTTTCTACCAGCCTTTGCTCTCGACCATAATCCTGCCTGGGACGAGCATTGTAGGGTGCCCGAAAGTTTTGCTGCTGAGGTCGGGGGATCCTTGGAGCTGGTGCCGGTACTTGCTGATTGGGAGGCCGAGCATATGACTGAGCATTGAACACTGTGTATTGTGGTGGGCCCACAGAGTATTGAGGATTTGGCGGAGGATAATAATGTCGAGGGTAGCTGGATTTCCCCTGTTGAACTTGCACATAAGGGTGCGGTGCCCCCTTTTGAACTTCCTTGGATCCCGAAGTCATCATGGACCCCTCATCTCTATTATTTTTATTTGCGAAACTTCCCGACCCATTTTGGATAGCTTGAGTAGTGGCTTTGAGAGTAGCTTGACTTACAATTCTGCCAGTCTTGAGGCCATTTTAGACTATTTCCCCTATTTTGATTGCCTCTGCAAAAGGCCTACCCATCGCGGACATCATGTTTTGAAAGTAATCAGGCTCTTGGGCCTCCAGAAAAACAGCGATTAACTCATGGTTATCCATGGGTGGCTTGACTCTAGCTGCTTGCTCCCTCCACTTGATTGCATACTCCCTAAAGCTTTCAGTCGGCTTCTTCTTCATATTAGACAGGGAATTGCGATCTGGTGCAATATCTATGTTGTACTGGAATTGTTTGATGAAGGCCTGGGCCATGTCGTCCCAAACATGCCAATGAGAGATATCTTGGTCGATGAACCATTCTGAGGCTACCCCCGCAATACTTACCCCAAAATAAGCCATCGGTAATTCTTCTATTCCACCCTCACCCCTCAGCTGGTTGCATTACCTTTTCAAGTGGGCTATGGGGTCGCTGTGTCCATCGTACCTCTCAAATTTTGGGGTCTTGAACCCTGGCGGAAAATGAATGTGAGGGAACATGCATAGATCACTGAAAGATACACTTTTGTGACCGCCTAGTCCTTGCATGTTCTTTATGTTTTGTTCAAGACTTTTCATCTTCCTGGCCATCTCATCTGGCTCAACTGTCTGGGTAGGCTTTTCATTTTCCACCGGGGACTCGTACTGAGGAGTCTGGTTGTATGGAGCCGAGACCCTGAAAGCCACATTTGGAGAGTAGTATTGTCCATCATAAGCATGAGNTTTATGTTTTGTTCAAGACTTTTCATCTTCCTGACCATCTCATCTGGCTCAACTATCTGGGCAGGCTTTTCATTTTCCACTAGGGGCTCGTACTGAGGAGTCTGGTTGTATGGAGCCGAGACCCTGAAAGCCATATTTGGAGAGTAGTATTGTCCATCATAAGCATGAGATGGTGGCTCGTTGTTATCCCTCGCCGCAGATGGTGGTGGCGGGACTGTCTATACCGGTGCGCCAGACACGACAAGAGGGGTATTCCTGACTGGTGCGGCTGGAGGTCGCACATTAGAGGTACCAGGGGTGGCATGGATGCTGCAGTTTGGCATGTACCCTGGTGGTAGAATGTGATCATTTGTTGCACGGAGCAGTGGTTGAGTAGCCAGGGGTACGGTAGAAGTTCCTTCTGAGGGACCTTGAGGTGGAGGCTGACCGGAGACCCAAGCTTGATATACATCCGACAGTTGTTGTTTTAATCTTATCACTTCCTCCGACTCTTGCTCAACTGACTGGCCATGGGGGTCATGACTGACCAACTCGATTTCATCATTATTAGCCATTGGTACCTTCCCTTTAGATCTGGTGAAGTAATGATGTGTTGCCAGTTTCACCACAAACCAACCACCATAAGCTTACTAGTAGTAAACAACAAACGTGTTAGGGTTAAGCATTTTACACATATGAATCACACGTAATATGCCATGTTTCTAACATTGTCACCATTTCTAACATGATTTTGGAAGGCTTCATGTNATATACATCCGACAGTTGTTGTTTTAATCTTATCACTTCCTCCGACTCTTGCTCAACTGACTGGCCATGGGGGTCATGACTGACCAACTCGATTTCATCATTATTAGCCATTGGTACCTTCCCTTTAGATCTGGTGAAGTAATGATGTGTTGCCAGTTTCACCACAAACCAACCACCATAAGCTTACTAGTAGTAAACAACAAACGTGTTAGGGTTAAGCATTTTACACATATGAATCACACGTAATATGCCATGTTTCTAACATTGTCACCATTTCTAACATGCTTTTGGAAGGCTTCATGCTTCATCCCGGTTATACGGCTGCTGCTTATTGGTACTCTCAAATCTTTCTTTTTCTCTTCTCTTTTTTTCCCTCTCTTTCTCATTTTTTCGCTTTTCTTTTCATTTGCCTATTTTTTTTCCCTCATTTTAGAGTTATTGAAATATTTCGATCGAACCTTTTAGGGGTTGCCTACGTATCATGTCGCCGCATGAATCAGATCATCACGTAGTTCAGGGACACGACCTTTTTTTTTTCTTCTCTTTTTTTTATACAAAGCAAACATTTTTTGGTTCTTTTTTTTCGAATTTTTTTCCAAAACAAAATTTTTTTCATTGATTTTTATTTTTTGATAAGAAGACTCAATAACAAGAATTACATAAAGATAACTGTTTAAACACGACCAGACTTGACTCAAACAGACTTTTTAAGACAAAGGGAAAAATAACAAGACTCAAAACAACGAAAGACTCTTACATACTCAAAAACCACAAAGGAANGTCACGCTCGCGCTCCAAGGCCATATCTCTGTGGTGCCGAATTTCCAGTGGCTCCCCCTCCAACCGATTGATCATACTTTGGTAGTGATGTCTTTCTATTTCAAACTCCGCGATCTGGCGCTCCTTGATTGACTCAACTCCCCCTATCTGATCCCTCAGGCCTTGTATTAACGGAGCAAAACCTCTGCGCTCACGATCTCGGACCACCTTTAACTGAGCTTCTCTTTCTTCCTGTTGTTGAGCGATAGTGATCACTTTTTCCTGCCTAATTTGAGCTTTGAGTGTTCACCTCTCTTGTGCCCACTTGGCCTTTTCCCGCTCGAAATCAACCTATTGTATGTCCATGGCTGTCTCCAGAATGCCTTTATCTTCTTGTAAAATGTCAATACGGGATTGGAACTCTAGTGTTACTTCCCTTCTGGTTTCTCTAACTCTGGCCTCGATCTCCTCTTCCCAATCAGTCGCATGCCGTATGGATCTTTCTGGCCTTTGCTCCGGGATAGCCTGGTTGTGAAACCACTCAAGGTATGCGAGGCTTACCTCCCCACGTTCACGATCAGCTACCATCTCATCCAAATCAGAACATCGACTACCAAACCAGACCTTTTGTGCATATGACTCCCTTGGGGGCTCCTCTACCTTGAATTCCCACATGAACGGATGCATGTCCTCAGTCGGGGCCTTCTTTTGTTCTCTCCCTAGCTGGCGCATGACGCGTAGGGGTGCATAGGGTTGGAAACTTCTGAAACCCATGAGTATGAAGAATGGACGATACGTCGACATATGCATGATCCTAGCAGAAGGGAACCAATAATAGTTCCAAGTGAGTCTATCAGCACTCAACGAATTGAGCAATGTCTGCCAAGCACTCAGCCCCTCTGGAAGATTACAACTTAAAACCCTCTCTGGGTGACATTCGATGTAATTCAGCCAATTGTCATTGAAATTTATTACTGTTGGATGATGATAAAGGTGCTCTATGAACCACATCTGCAGTAGAATGTTGCATCCCTCAAAGTAATATTCACCCTCTTGACAGCGGGTCAAAGCTCGAAAAATATCTCCTAGAATCATGGGAATAATGGTGTGATCCTCGCTACTTTGCAAAAACGAGACCACCGCAGCTAATCGAATTCTGATGCGCCCACCACACTCTGGAAAGACCATGATCCACAGAAATGATATCATGAACGCGAAGACTCTCAACTCCCTCCATGCGTCGTACCTCAATTGGTTGACAAATTCTGTGCCCGAGAAGTTTTCAAACACTTTCTCGTCCCCGAATCTGTCATAGAAATATTCCATCGGAACCCAACCTTCGTCCAGGCAACCCATGGGAATTTGACGGAGGCATAACTTTTTCAGAAAGTTATTTACACCAATTTTTCTCGGAGCAGCAGGTTTTTTCCCACTAAGGTCCCTCCCTAATCTGGTAAACCCACCTAACTCTTCCAATGTAGGCGTCATTTCACAATCTTTGAACCTGAAGACATTGTTCAGGGAGTCCCAAAAACCTACTAGAGCCTCGATTAAATATCTGTTAGGCTTAATCCCCATGATGTTTGTGAGGAACTTAAGGTGCTTAAATACTTGATTCCGTTCCCATGTCGCAAAACTAGCCCACAAATTACAGAGACTACTCGCGGTCTTGTCTCTTATCAAAAAGATAGGAGGTGTCTCGTCCCTCACCCTTTTCTGGTTGCTTCGTTGTGGAGAATTCATGGTGAACCTAAGAATAAGATTAAAAAAAAGGGTCAGGACGTTCCTAAGCTATATGAAATTCTGATTAATCCTTTTTATTTCTTTTAAAAAGAAAAACGCCATTTAGGACTCGATCTATTTACTATTTTTGAAATTAGCAGCCACAAAAAGTAGGGAAACGACTATTATTATAAAAACGGCCTTTTGATTCTTCCACGAAAGGCTTAGAGGATTTCTCAGTAAAAACGACTAAGCATGGGGACAAAAAAATAAAAATAAAAATAAAAAAGGTAAAATAAGAAATGGACAAACTAAAAATGGCTACTTTAACAAAAACGGCCCTTCGGTATTTCCGAGGAAGATTTTAAGGTTGTCTTGGAAAAACGGCCGGAATACGAGGACAAACAGTAAAAGGTGACCAAAGAATATCAATCTTTTTTTTTTTGTTTTTTTTTTTTAATTTCGAAAAAGACTTTTAAAGAAGAAAGGAACTTTTTTTTTCTTTTGAAAAATGGGGGCCGGAACTTATGAAGTTTGCCTACGTATCTCACATTCGGTGAGAATCAGACCCGCGTAGTTTGGTGAAACTGAGTATTTTTCTCTTTTGATTTTTATGAAATTAATCTTTACATCTCACGTCAGACTACTACAAAATCTTAGTGAAAAAAAGATTATTTGTACTAAACTAGGAGAGTGTTTTTTTCTTTTTTTTTGAAATCCCGCTCAACTATTTTCTAAAGCCGGTCAACAACGCAATTAGGCCTTCCAAATGATGTAACAAGTAGCACAAAAGTGGACATGATGGTCTCAAAGAGGATACCTGTCTTATACGGACCCGACCACTATGTCGAGTTTCGCTAAGTTAAATGCACGTGATGCAACTAAAGCGAACCTACTAGGGATATCCGGCATGAGGTTTGTTCTTCTAGGTTTAAATCCTAGTGGAGAATGTATCTAGACTGGCTTACTCGAGCGGACAACTCGAGCCGAGGAGGGTCAGTATACCGGTAGCATTGCTTTCCGGCTTAACTGGTGATACCCCCGCCTAAAACATGTGTGACTAAAATCCTTCACCGGATGACAAGCACCTCGGCTATCTCAAAGAAAGTGGGCTATGTCAACCAAATGCCCAATTTTTAATTTCGAGAAGACTCAGAGGGGGTGCGTGAGAAGACAATTTATATGTACAGTTCAACAATATCAAAGCCGTAAAAAGCGAACAAGTAGCACATTAGGCACAAATAAATCACAATATATACAAAATTAATGAAGCCAAATAAAAAGTCAACATGTACATGCTCGAATTCTGGTTGTCCCCAGCAGAGTCGCCAGAGCTGTCACACCCCTTTTCTACCCCCCAAAAGATGTGTTATTGTGGATTGCGGGTTAAAGGGTTTTTACAATTAAAGTGAAAAATTTGAGTAGGGATTATTTTATTTACAGAGTCGCCACTTAGAATTGATTCTTTCGGTGTTCCAAGTCACCATTTATTTGAATCCCTAGTCAAAGGAAGATTTAACTCTTTTATTATTGGTCTGCGAAAAGCAAAGTTCGGGTAAGGAATTCTGTTGACCGGGGAGAAAGTGTAAGGCATTCCCCGAGTCCCGTGGTTCTAGCACGGTCGCTTTATTGACTTAATCTTGGCTTGAATTAATTCTGAATAAACTGTGCTTTATTAGTTTCCGTTTTTTACTTGTCCGCTTTTACTTCTTGATTATTAGATTAATAAAAAAAATGATTTTTTTTGGATAAATTATGTTGTCATAATCACGCTACGCAAGCGAATGTGTAATCGAGACGAAATTTATTAATTTTATCATAACCGCGCTACACAAGCGAATCCGCGATTATGGCGAAGATTATTAGTACATTATTACTTTTTAAAGAAATTACTACATTCAAGGAATTAATTAAAAATTAACTATCGCACTACGCAAGCGAATCTGCGATTTTTAACAACAACAAAAAAAAGGAATAATTAGAAATCAACTAAAGCTAGTAGAAATGGTATGAAATTATTGAATGTCAAAATATCACGCTACGCAAGCGATTCCGTGAGTTAAAGCGCCTCTACTAATTGTCTAACGTTTAAAATAATCATTAAGGTGATTAAAATTCATAGGTAATTAAGTTATTCAATTATTAAAAGAAAATATGATGAATTTAAAACTATTTGAAAAGCTTGTAATTAAAAACTTGGACCAACTTTGTTTGTTGGGTTTAAAATAACGTTGGGCCACTTTCTTTGTTATTAGGCTTCTAGACTAATTCTATTACATACTAATATTATGTTTAAGGCTCAATATTTTAATTCTTTGGACTCCCTTGACAGTAAGCCAATTACTTACACAAGGTAATTCCATAACTCAATACATCTGATCTTAACATACTAATAAATACTAAATCATGGAGAACAAACATTTACCAACTCTAAACCTCTTTACAAACTCTAAACAATAACCTTGAAGAAAAAAAAATTATGCAATCTTTAGTATTACCAAAGTTTTCTAATCCAGGTATCAAGAGGAATATTTCAAATGAGAGTCGGACAAAGCTCAATGACGAATCTAATAGACATTCAAAGTGATTCTATGGCTATGTTCATATCCAAACAGTGGTGAATGAAAACTCCAGAGATTAAACCTTAACGCAAAGATGGAATCTTTTAAGATTTTACATACACAGTCTGCTTATTTAAACATAAAGGCCATCAAAAGTTCAATAACAAAGCAATCCTCAATTCCATAATCTAACATAGCTAAAGTTACTGGAAATAATTATAAGACCCTCTACATGTCTATTATTGATACACGAAGCAAACGAATTCATACGCCAACATTCTGATGAATTCGAACATTTGAATATTTATTTCAGTCAGCTTGAGGGATATTTAAAGCAGTCCGGACAAAATATTTTCAAAGGGTTAAGATACACTGAAGAACTCAAATTGCTGAACTTGCATTCATTCTCGATAAAGGATTTCAGTACACTCAAATCTTAACCCAATATGAACTAGCAAAGTAGAAACAAGACTCAAAATGTAATCGAACTAAGTATTCAGACAAACTAGATTAGAATGAGTTCGATTTGTGCAAACTAACATGGAACAACAAACTGAATTTTACAAGCCAATGCTCAAAATGGAAACTAAACGAACATCGTTAAACTATCACGATTAATAACAACTATATAAACAATTCAACTAATCTTTTTGGTTTTTCATGAAATCAACATAAAGGCTTAATTATCGACTGGCTAGGTCAAAGAACAAAAAAAATCAGAACTTAATAGACAACAACAAACTACTCGACCGACTAGGTCGAAGAACTGAAATTCACATTTAACAAATTCATACAAGATAGTCGACCGGCTAGGTCGAAGAACCAAAAATAATTAAGGACTAATACTCAATTGCACATACATAACAACAACATTAATAAAGATTAAACCTTTAAAACTAATACTAATCACAAAAGGGAAAAATCAGAAAGATAAAAGAAAAGAAGTAAGGTTTATACCAATCGAGGGCATTCGACCACGAATCAAGCAACGAGATGAACTTGAGGATGCCAATTGGCTGCTGTCCAACCTTGAAACGCTCGTTTCATTTCGACAGACGCTAATTTCATTGAACTCAGCGTCGTGCCAAAAGGAAACGAGTGTCTTTGGGTTGAATATGCCGAAATAGATAGAACTTGGTGCGACGATAGTGTAACAATGGAGGTCGGGCAGTGGGGTGGCCGCTGGAGGTGGCTGGCCGGCGGCGGAAGTAGGGTAGTCGCCGGATTTTTGGGGTGAAATTGACATCAATGGGTAGGTCTTGAAGAACTCTATCCGTTGATGTATGTGTTGTGGGGGTAAAGGTGGTTCAACCTTGACGAATTTCAAAGAGAAGAGAAGGCTAGGATTCCGGATTTAGGTAGATCTATGGAGATTGAGAGGGGCTATGGGGATTTGGGGTTCGGATTCATGGAGAGGGGGTTGAGACGAGTGGGGGGTGAAGTTTTGGTGGTGTTTGGACGGCGGCAGGCGGTGGTGCCGCCATGGAGAGAGGCGACGGCGGCAGAGGGTGAGAGAGAGGGGTTTAGGGTTTGTATTAAGGAAAAATGACCAAAAAACTGATCTTAGAAGGCTTTTATATGCTAAGTGAAACTAAATCTAGGCCATTGGATCAAGAATAAGGAAGGGCTCTTATTGAGTGTTGGTTTCACTTGATGAAACGACGTAGTTTCATCACGAAACCACGTCGTTTTGAACCAAGGCTTGGTCAACCTTCAATTGGACTGGGTATGGACGAATTGGGCTCAGGTTTTGGGCCAATTTGGCTCAATTTTAATTAAAAAATACAATAGCCCAATCTCTTAACCCCCTAATTATTTTATTTAGTCCTAAAGGAAGCATACAAGTAGAAGAAAAATCTTTTTGATGTATATAATTTATAGATACAAAACTAAAATATACAAATAAAAGGTAAAAAATATTTTTGATATCTTTAATAAATGAATGCAAATAAAAATGCAAAAACAATTAAAATCATCAAAATACTAGTATTAAAAACATACAAAAATTAGGCATTCACCGGTCGGGCGCCCACTATGTCTCACCCTAGTTTAGCAACTTTATTTTATCACTCTCCAACAAAACAAAGTAAAATAAGGGCGGGGTAGTCAGATTAGTGATTCTTCCATTCGAAGAGACATTATTGGCTGGTGGGGTTGAAGAAGAAGAGGCCGGAAGTGCACGTGGGGGAAGATAAGGCTGTCATTTTGACTGAAAACATTGTGTCGGGAGGAAGTTAGGAATGGCTGTTTCTTGAGTTGAGATGGCAAAGTGTTATTCTATATTGCCGACAACAGATTATTAGACTACCAAAACAGATTTGTGTAACCAGATAGTCTGTCATTTTTGGACTCCTCACGTTTTAGATGCCCTTCTCAAAGGCCATAATTGAAGATGGGATGGGACAAGAGAGAGTTGCTAGTGACAAGTATTTTCTTTTAGCCATATATTTTTAAATTTATTTTGAAAAAATATATTTTGGGAAGAGTTTGGCTTGAAGATGAAAATGTGTTTGGACATACATTTTTCCCAAATTTATTTTGGAAAAACATGTGTATTATGAGGGATCTGGCCTAAAATCAGTTATTGAGCTGGTTTTGGGATTTGGAATTTTTTCAAAATATAGGCAAAATTTATGATCAAATATGTGTTTGCCAAATAAAATCCAAGTTTATTTTGATAAAATTTATAGCCAAACGGGTCCCAAAATTGTGGTTCCAACCATTAAAGGAAATAATATAACAAGATACCCGGTATAACCTCACCTGTGGGGTCTTGGGCATAAAAGAAAATAACAACAATAATAAACCTAATATAATCTCACGAGTGAAGTTTGAGGAAAATAGTATATACGAAGACTTTGCTCCTACCTTAAGAAGTTAAAGAAATTATTTTCGATGAACCCTCGACACAAAAGAAACTGCAAAAGGAAGCAATAGCAACAGATCATAATATCAGCAAAATAACAAGACAAACCAAAGAGGAGGGGAGGAGTGGGATTCAGTTGGCAATTATCCAACTATGATTTTCTTCTTCTCTCTTTATTACAATTCCACATACTTTGAATGGTTTTCGTTTATGTTTACTTTTTCTTCTTTTTCCTCTCTATATAGTGCTTCACTTTTTTCTTTTCCTTTTAAACTTTAAAGAGGTTCACTTGTTTTTTGAAATTGACACTACTCATAATACTTGCTTGGCACAGGATGGTTTTACCTTATGTAGGTTTTAGAAACTAAAAAATTTAAATTAACTTTATCTATTATAATATAAAAAAGTATTTATACAATTGAATCACTTAATAACCAGTTATTAATACACTAACATGAATAGATTTAATCAGATTATAATAAATTTGCAAATTAATTTCTATAGATTTAAATCAAAATAAAAGACAAAAAGTTGGCATGACTCGAGAGAAAAGAGTAAGAATGGATAGAGAAAAAAAAATTGATTCCATAATGATTATTCCATAATTAGTATACGTTTAAATAAGAGGGAGTGGGGTATAAAATGAGATTCAAATCTCATCATTTTTAAGAGGCAAGACTTTTAGAACCTTTGATAAGCCATTTATCTACCTCTCTTTTCCACCATACTAACGGCCTGTTTGGCCAATCTTCTATAATAAATTTATTTTGAGAAGTATTTTTCTCAAAAGTATTTTTGAATAATAATTAACTTAAAAGGCACTTTTAAATAGTAATTAGTGTTTGGCCAAACTTTTGAAAACTGCTTCTAAGTGTATTTTTTTCAGAAAAGTGCTTTTAGAAAGAATCTACTTTTTTCTGCTTCTCAAAAACTGTTTTTGCTTCTCCTCAAAGACACTTTTTTTCCTTCCAAAAACTTGGCCAAACACTTTAATTTTTGGCCAATGGCCCAAAAAAAAACTTGGTCAAACAGGCTATAATTCAAGAATATAAACAAAGATCCAGCTGTTGGGTTATACCATTTAGTAAGGCACAAATTTTGGTGGCTTTAATTTGGTAGTTGGAAGAAATTCTCCAAACAGCAATAATTAGTAAATCCACCCATGTTGTTAGGTTCTGGACAAGGCCATCAAACCAAAGATTATCTAACTGCATAATTAATAAATTAGCAGTTTCATGTTTCCGATAATTGTATAAACTGAAAATTGCGTCACACCAAATAACTATTGACGCAAGATACTTTTGCACATGCTCTTGCAATAGTAATAAAAAGTAAAGGAATAATGGACTAATTGAGAACCTTTTAATGTATCTTGACCATGAAAAGGAAAAGAGTTAAAAAAAATAAAATCTTTTTTCTTTTGGAATGATCATCATTCAATTAGTCATGCCTAACTTACTAACTAATTATTGTTTGGGTTAACTAATTATGGTTTGGTCATCGACGAGAAATAAAGCAAGATTTTCTTAGCCATTATCGTCTAGTTTTCAGTTAATTAAAGAGGTGTTATGTTGATTGTAGTTTGAAATATCACAACGGACAACTGCAAAAGTGACTAGCTTAAATCACACTCACTTTCAAAAAGAAAGAAAAATTGTTTAAGGTTAAACCCTAATTGGCACCTAAATGGGTGAGAATCACGAGATCTCATGTTCAAATCCAAACGAGGTTAAAATATATTAGGTGATTTCTTCTCATTTATCGAAACTTTTATGGATAGAGTTACGTGGTACTTGTTGCTGGTGAGAGGTGGCAGGTAGCCCGTAGAATAGGTCGAGATATGCGTAAGTTAGCCGGAACATCATCGTTATAAAAAAACTAATTGATTAAAAAGAGAGTATTGGATTATACTGGTTTTCTTTTCTTGAGAAATGATTAAAACGTAATTATATTTAAAAGAATCTGGCCCTATAACTCTTTTTAGACATGCTTTCCAACAGTATCGAAAGTTTGGAATTAGTTTGACTAATTTTTGATTTATATTGGATTAAAATATTAATGTTTTAAATGATTCATTGGTCTTGTCATCATAAGAAGTTTAGCTCTTTAGATCATGCATTTTCTCAGTAATCATACTTGGGGGATGTCAACTTCAGGCTTGAAAGAAAACGTAATTAATAAAAATGTATAAACGTCATATATAACCAATCCCTCCGCCCTTCTCCAGGGAAATTGAGTTTTTTTTTTTGGTTGATTTTTAATCCTGTGTTCCATATTTATATTTGCGATCCGATTAAATTTGAAATTACGTCAAAATTAAAATACATTAGGAGGTAAATCGTTCCGTGACAAAATAGCTCCATTCCCAAAAAAAAGACGAGTTATTCCTTAGAGTATATTTTTCTGGATTATGTTGTGTAAATAACAATACGATTGCTGCTATTGTGCTAAAGTTGTCATCTAAAGTAGTTTCTGCTTGAAAATCAGAATAATATTTCTTTGAAAATAAGCGTTAACATGTTTAATAAGATCTAAATTATGTACACCAACAGCATTAAATTTTTGGAAATATTAGTATCATTTAACTAGTGGTAGCAAATTATACTTATAATTTTTATCAGGTCACCACCAATTAATGCTTTGTATTATTTTTGTGGTAATTACCTTATAAAAATCTGATTGTTTAAATACATTAAATGCCGTAAGTGCAAAATTTTTAAATATTACGTATTAATATTGTTTTTGAACTTTAAAAGGCACTTCATATCAAGGAACTAGGGGTGTTCAAACCGAACCGAAAAATCGCACCAACCGAAAAATCAAACCCCCGACTAGGTTTGGTTTGACTTGATTTAGTATAGACTAAAAAAATTCGAACCAAACCGACATATAAATATATAATTTATATATATATTTTTAAGGCTTTATATTAAATTTTCTTTAAAAAATATAGAAATATATGTGATTTTCTCATGTGTTAACCTTAAAAGCGTATATTAACGGAAAATCATTGATAGACGAATAAGAAAATAACTATCTTGTGTTGCTAACAAAATTTTCTCATTGGAATATTTTGATAGAAAATATGTTTGTCAATTTTTTCAACATTTACTAAATATATATTCAGTTATTGAAACTTTATCTATAACTTTATCAAAATAAGATTCGAATAATATTCATGTAACAAAAAACCTCAAAACCCGACAAATCAAATCAATCAAAACCAATATAGTTAATTCGATTTGATTTTGATAAAAATCAAACCAACCCGATTTATATACACCCCTGCCAAAAACATTGAGTTGACCTCTGTCTGAAATTCTCGACGCAGAACTTAAAAGGAGGTGCAAGATTGCAATAATCAGAAGAGATAGTAGTTGTCCACCTAAAAGAAAACCATGTCCAATCTTTGATCTGAGCCGTTAGATCATTGAGGCCTTTGATTCGACAACTGAATTAGAATAACTTAATACAAATTTTTACCTAAATTAAATGCACAAAATATCCCAACTCTGAATCAACTCTTACACAACTAGCCGTCCGGTTTTACCGTTTACTTTTTTCTATTCGGTATACATAAATAATACATTAGTTATATAAAATTACACACGTATTATATATATATATATATATTATACAACATTTGCAAGGTATTTTTAATTTAAGTAATTAAGGGCTACTATTTAAGTTAATACTTCCTTTAAAATACTTGACCAACATGCTGAATTTACTGGACTGCATTGGTCATATCCAGAAAAAATTTAAGAAGTGGACTAAAACATTAGACTGCTATCCTTTCAACATCATCCTCATAGAAAAGATTAGAGAAGAGAGTAATAAAATTAAAACATACACTCAAAAACGGTAAAAACAAACAACATAATCAACATGGATATTGTGTTTGATTGAAGCTATCTGATGTATACAAGAGGCCACTAGAGTAGGGCCTAAATTTAGTACAAAATTTTGCTAAAACCTTTTTGTTTTTACAATCCACTGCTCTGTACAATTCCAAGAATGGGGAAGGAAAAAGAGACCATGGGGAAACCCATGTAACCTAATGTGAATTCAATCATGCCAACAAAGGAGCATGACCACACATCTTTTGATTATGTAGAGCCTGGCCTTTTGCTGCCTAAGAACTCCTCCGAGCCCTCTGCTTGAAATTAGCTTCCTCTTTGAACTTCCCATCTTGCTATTGCTCATCTTCATCTTTCTACTTAATTAGTTTCTGATCAAAATCAAGAAAGGGTAAGGGGCTGTGTGTAGAAATTCTTGGTATGCAATCAAAGAGAGAACTTTGATTCTATTATTGGTTTAATTTTGTGTAGAGAATATATTGAAGAGAGAAGTTTGAATGGGGAAATTACGAAGAGGTTCTTATAGGGTTGAGACTTGAGAGTGTCGACCTAACTTGTATTGCTCCAGTCAAGAACCAAATATAGGTCCCACTTTCCACTTGTAACCTACGGTCCCCCAACAAGTAACTTTTTTTTTAATCGGATATTGGGTATCTGCATTTAGGAATGGTAATGGAGCAAGGCGGTGCAAGTTTAGACATATGCGGGGCGGTGCGAGTTTGTGTATATGCGGGGCGAGACTGGACTGGACGGGACGGGTTAAAATAAATGAATTTTAATTTTTTGCGGTTGCGGTTGCGGGTACATGTGTGAGTTCGACATTTTTACGAAATTATAGTTTTTCAAGTTCTTGTAGTTTTCTGACAAGTTAACTCGTTTTAGTAAATAGCTTTTGTAATTTGTTGTTATTATCTCCCTTCCGCACAAGTTTTGTAATTTACTTTTTTGCCTTACTACATGCTTCATCTGTTACTATTTTATATTCCTTTTCTTTATTAACTTATACTTCTTCAATTATGTTTTAAGAAGTAGCACACATAAAAGCGTTTGTTATTGTATAGGTCTTAGTACTAGAAAGAAAAACAAATTTCACTTTGAAGGCCAACAATATTGTTGAGTGTTAGATATGATCAAAATATTTTTCAAAAAGTAAGTTATTTTCTTAGTTTCGCTAGTTAACTCTCTTTTAAAAGTAAATATTTTTCACCAAAAAGATCATTTTGCTCATTTTTATTGACAACTATTTTAATGTTAAATTACCGCTCCAACTAATAATTGTACTGTATTATCAATTTTTAATACTCAAAAGTTTCATGAGCATACCATTTTATTTGTTAAATATTGTTAATATTTTTTCAAAAGGTAAGTCCTTGAGGAAAAAAAATTGAGAAAATTCTCGATCGTACCAATCAGTTACTAGAATAAAGAAAGCATTTTCATGTAAAATGGTCCTTATTTCTCATATTCTCTTGTAAAATAAGCATAATCACATATTTAAGTTATGTATGCTTATAATTGATAAACAAAAATACAAATAAGACAAATTGAAAAAAGAAAAAATTTGCGGGGCGGGTGAATGCAGGTGTGGTGCATGATAGATGGATGCAGGTTAAAAGAGCTATGCGGGGCGAGGCAAGGCGGGTTGTGATTTTGCGAGTTACAATAGAACGTGCTCCACACCTGCACCGCTTGCCATTCCTATCAGCAATGAGGTCGGATTCTTGTTTGGCCAAACTTAGGAAATCGGCTTACTTTGGAAAGTGCTTTCTCAAAAGTGCATTTTCATAAGGTATTTTTTGTAATAAACAGTTTGTGTTTGACTAGTTAATTTGAAAAAAATATTTTGAGCATCAATCAGTATTTGGCCAAAGAATGACACTTTTGAGCAGCAATCAACAATCAAAGAAGTGCTACTAGGAAGAAACTATTTTTTTCTACTTTCTCAAAAACTACTTTTACTGGAAAACATATTTTTTTCTTTCTTAAAAACTTGATCAAACACCTTAACTTTTAAAAAAAATCTTTTTGCCAAAAACAAAAAATCACTTTTAACGGAAAAAAACTTGACCATACAAACTATAAAATTAAGAATAAAAAAATACTTGTCACTCTACTATCCATTCTCCCAGCAAGTGAATGAAAGTAACACTATACCATATGCTATGTCCCCCACGCAATTTCGTCATAATAAATGTAAAATATATTGGGTGGATAATATTCTTTTTCATGTTAACATCGTGTCTATTCAATGTTTCGGAAGACAATATCACAACTCATCAAGACTCGTGCTAGTCTTGAAACATTCTCTCGAGTCGATTATGAGAGAGAATTTCTTTTATTGAGAATAATGCATCGTTAGGTAAAGCTCTCTGTCTCAAACGATTTTTCTCAATTCTTTTTTACCTAGTTAATAGTATGTCCTCATATGATAGTACATTTTAATTAATTTAAGTTGAATTTACTGACTTTATTTTTATTACTAGAATATAACCAATCGAAAAAGAGTGAAAATTAAATAAGTAAATTGAAACTCGCTTTGCTTACATTAGTAACAACTAACAATAATGACTTTGGCTGATGAATTTATTTTCGTGAATACATTAATAGTTCCTATTTTTACTGAACTATTTAATTTTCTTTACTATTTTCAATAAAATGCATTTTTAGTCAGCAAAAAAGAACTACTTTATTTCTTTTTGTTACATTACGAATCACTATTTATATACATTTTTACAAACTCCATGTAATAATTTCGTTCGAAAATGTTATGCTTAAACATTGTGCGTGCATGTGTAAGCATTTTTTGAGTGCAATGTTTATTTCTTTTTTAATGTTTAATTTATTTTTATTTTATTTTTTCTTGCAGAAATGTCTTTGTTTTCTTGGTTGGGTTGTCACATGATTGTATGCAAGTGAAGTTTACACACTTGGTTTTGTGGACTGTCTGATTAGTTGGATATTTAATAGGAACAGTACATTTTCTTTTAGCGTCAAATGTTCAATAGTTAACACTTTCAAGGGCCGTCTATGTATTGAGTCATTTTGAAAAGAAGGTAAAAATAGCACGGGCTAGTCAGTTTTTGGATTGGTCATTCAAAAATAGTCAGTATTTGTCAAGTCATTGAAAAATAGCCACTATTTTGCCGTAACAGAATCCGGTCCAGCATAATATACTGGAGTTTGGTACACCTGTATATGAACTTCCAGCATATTATGCTGGAACTCCAACACGCGAAAAGTTCCAGCATAATATACTAGAGATTCAATCACCTGTGTATGAACTTCCAGCATATTATACTGGACCGGTATACTTTGCTGGAACTCCAGTATATTATGCTGGAGTTCTAGTATACTTATGCTGGAACTCCAGTATAATATACTGGAGTATTTTTCGGATTTTGTACAGTGTTTCCGTTCAAATTTATCTTTACATAAAAAGTGGTTAAATGTGTGTTTATTTTTTAATGATCACTTGTAAATCTGCTATTTTTGAATTTCTCTCTAAAAGAATGTTTTAAACAAATTGTCTTAGTTTGACTTGGCACAAACTTTAATAAAAAAAGAAATATTTTTGAGATATATAGTCTTAAATAAGTCATAAGTCCATAATATTTGAGTGGTTTTAAAAATTTTGAAATAACATTTATGTGTCTTTAGATACTTCCTATTAAGAAAATAATTCTTTTTGAAATAGACTTTAAGAGAATAGTGCCAATTTTTTTAAACAGAGGGAGTATTAAGTATTGGAGTAGTTGACATCACGGGAACTTACTTTTGCATTAGTGTTAAATTCTTAATGATAATCCACATCATTATGGAAACAAAGACGCAGGTGTCAGTGCTTGAATTAGTCAAAAAACAGAATAAGATGATACGACTAGAGTCATCAAACTTCTAAAATGTGGTTATGATGTGATTTCTTTAGTAGGATTCAACTAATTAATCCCCCTAATGCCTAATCAGATTTTAGGGGGATCCCACTAAAACTATTAATTTCTTTTCACTTGTCTTTGAAAAAGAATACTAACAAATAGCAATAAAAGGACCTTATGAGTTATGAGTCAACGCCAACATATTATCTTTCATCATCAATCAACCAACAATTTATGGGAGTGGGAATAACTCTTAAATTATGGAACTATATAGGC
Organism: Nicotiana knightiana; assembly: GCA_005239525.1. NCBI lineage: Eukaryota > Viridiplantae > Streptophyta > Magnoliopsida > Solanales > Solanaceae > Nicotiana > Nicotiana knightiana. The sequence continues at coordinate 24,778 of ML370106.1, forward strand.
TTTAATGCTGCTAATTAGAGCATAACAATTATTTGTTGAAGTAGGGATCTGTCTTATTTAAAAGCTTAAAATGTTAGAGAGAATGCTTTTTTTTTAATTTAACTATATCTCTGACACGTCTTGTATTATTTCCTTGTAGTTTTAGGAATATCATAATCCCTATAGGTTTAGGAAAACTCATTGTCCTAATTGATTTGGGAAAGGAAAACATATAGTCCTTGTCAAATTGGGAAACCTTTCTCTTATAGGCTTGGGACTGTTTGGGATCTATATATAGGGGTTGTAGTTGGGGATCCTATAGATTGTACTGTGTTTTTCTTCTCATTCATAGTGGAAAACTCTCTCTGCTTTTGCCCCGAGGATTAGGCTTAGCTGAACCTTGTTAAATCTTTGTGTTGATTTTTCTTCTTTATTTGCTTTGTGTGTGACTGTGTGCTAGTTAACCCACGATATTCCGCAACAATTGATATCAGAGTAAGGTTTGGGTTTCTACATATAATCTAGGGTTAAGATGTCTTCATCATCTTCAACAAAGTACGAAGTAGAGAAATTTGACGGAGGTTCTAGTTTCAGTCTATGGAAGATTAGGATGAAATCGTCCTCGGTATTACAAGGATTATGGAAGGCAATTGATGAGGATTTTTCTGAAGAGATGAAAGAGACAAAGAAGGCAAACCTAAAGGAGAGGGCTTTGAGAACGATCTTCATGAGCGTTACAGATGGTGTTCTTCGGGAAATTGCTGAAGAAACTTTTGCAGCAATAGCATGGAAGAAGATGGAAGTTGTGTATTCTAAGAAATCACTGACAAACCGCCTCTACCTGAAAAGGAGGTTATACAATCTCCGTATGAACGAAGGTACACCTGTTAAAACTGACCTTGATGAGTTTAATTCAATTATAATATACCTAAAGAATGTGGATAGCAAAATTGAGAGTGAGGATCAGGCCTTGATTGTGTTATGTTCTTTACCACCGTCTTATGATACTTTTGCCGATACGCTGCTATATGAGAAAGACTGCATTTCACTGGAAGATGTTAGTAATGCACTAAAATCTAAAGAGTTGAAAAAGAGCTTTCCAGATAGCAGAATTGAGGGCGAGGGTCTTGTGATTAGAGGAAGAACACAACAAAATGACTTTAACAGGAAAAAATCAACCGTCAGATCAAAGTCTAGAGCAAGGAAGCAACATTGTTATGAGTGCGGGGATCAAGGTCACTACAAGAGAGATTGTCCTAGGCTAAAGGAGAAAAGAGGGAAGCAGAAATCGATAATTCGGCAAATATTGTTGACACTGGCAATAGTTCTGATGATAGTGACTACGTAGGGGAAGTTTGTGTTCTGAGTTCTAGTCATGGGCAGAATTCCTAGTTCCTTGATTCTGGTGCTACTTTCCACATGTGTCCACACAAGAATTGGTTTGCAACTTACAAGAAAATGAGTGTGACTATCTACATGGGAGATGATAATCCATTACCAGTAGAGGGGTTTGGTAACATCAAGTTGAGATGTTCGACGGAATTATCAGAAACATTGAGTGTTTCCATGTTCCTCAGATAAAGAGAAATTTGATTTCTCTTTCGACTTTGGATGATCAATGTTATAAATTTCACTCCGATAATGAAATACTTAAGGTGTGTAAAGGCTCCATGGTACTCATGAAGGGTAAACTGCATTCTAAATCGTATCATCTTCAGGCCAGTGTAGTTGAAGGGGAAGATGTTGTAGCTTATGGGAAAAGTGATCTGAATCAGTCTCAGTTGTGGCACTTGCAACTTGGCCATATGAGTGACAATGGATTGTCTCTGTTGAGTAAGCAGATTTTTTGCTGAATGGGTACAAAAATCAAGTTTTGAATTTTTGTGTCCATTGTGTGTTTGGTAAACAGACAAGGGCAAAGTTCAGCAAGATGGCCGAGCACAAGACCTGAGACAAGTTAGGTTATATGCACTCAGACTTGTGGGGTCCAAACAGAGTTCCCTCTAAGAGCGGTGCCAAGTATTTTATGACTTTGATTGATGATTACTCAAGGATGGCGTGGGGGTATTTCTTAAAAACAAAATATGAGTCATTTCCGACATTTGTTAAATGGAAGACGATGGTTGAGAGGCAGACAGAAAGAGAAGTTAAGTGTCTTCGAACTGACAATGGGTTGGAATTTTGCAATTTTGAGTTCGATAATTTCTGCAGCAGCGAGGTCATAGTGAGACACCGCACTTGTGTCGGAACACCACAGAAAAATGGTGTTGTAGAACGTATGAACAAAATGCTTTGTGATAGGGCACGAAACATGCTTTCACACTCATGTGTTAGCAAAGATTTTTGGGCTGCAGAATTCAATACAACTTGTTATTTGGTCAACAGATCTCCATCCACAACTATTGAGTTCAAAACTCCTTTTGAGGTATGGCCCGGTTCGCCTGCTGATTATTCAAATTTAAGGATATTTAGTTGTCCTACTTATGCTCATGTGAGCTATGGAAAACTTGAGCCTAGGGAAAATAAGTGCATATTTCTAGGGTATGCAACTGGAGTGAAAGGTTATAGGTTGTGGTGCACATATCAAAAGACTCCAGGACTAATTATCAGTAGGGATGTAACTGTGACGACCCGATTGGTCATTTAGAGCAATTGCTTCCGGTTCGGCAGTTTGAGGTCATGAGTAGCTTCACTCAGTGTATTATGACTTCCGTGCTTCTTCGGTTCGGGTTTTTTTAGAAGGTTGGAAAGGATTTTTGGAGTTGACTCTCATTTTAGAAGTCTGAAGTTGAAGAAATTGACCCAGGATTTGACTTTTGAGTATTTGACCTCGGATCGGAGTTTCAACAGTTCTGGTAGGTCCAGATAGTGATTTTGGACTTGGGAATATGCCCGTGATTTCATTTGGAGATTTCAAAAAAGTTTCGGCATCATTTGGCGGAAACTGGCAATTTAAAGGTTTAGAATCTTCCTAAGTTGGACCATGGTTTGACGTTAAGGCTATCGGGTCCGGATTATGGTTTTGGAATTTGGAATAGGTATGTTTCATCAATTGGAACTTGCCAGAAAAATTTGGTGTCGTTTGGAGTTGATTTGATCTGGTTCGGACGCTTGGTTTCAATTCTAGAAGTTCTTGAAGTTCCTAATGATTTTCATGCGTTTTGCCATTCGATTCGTGGTTCTAGAGGTTATTTTGGTGTTCAGATGGCGCGAGCGAGTTTGTGTTATGTTTTCAGACTTGTGAGAGTGTTTGGTTTAGAGCCCCGAGGGCTCGGATGAGTTTTGAACGCGTTTCAGAGTGTTTGGAGGAAAGTTCAGATTTTGCTGGTGTCTGATCTCGCATTTGCGAGTTATGGGTCGTATTTGCGACCATCGCTTTTGCGGACATTGGATCGCATTTGTGAGAAAGTCTAGGAATGGCAGTCCTCGCATTTGCGAAGCTAGCTTCGCAAATGCGAAAAACCAGTTGGACAAGGGAAGTACATAATTGCGAAGATTTGGGCCGCTTTTGCGAAGGCCCTTCGCATTTGCGAAGAATTTTCATCGCATTTGTGATAGAGTCAGGGTAGTTCAGGCTTCGCATTTGCGAAGTATTCTTCGCTTTTGCGAGCGCATTTGCGAACCCAGTGTCGCAAATGCGACATCTGAAGCCTACTAAAAGCTGGGTATTCCGAGTTTTTGCTTCATTTTTCATCTTTTTGAACCCTAGCTTCGAGGTGAGGCGATTTTGAGAGAAGATTTTCATACCAAATAATTGGGTAAGTGTCTCTAATCAATTTCCAACTATATTTTCTGATTATATATTAGATTTAACATCAAATTTATGAGAATCTAAAGGAAAATTTGGGGAAAATTGTAAAGTCTTTCAAAAATATAAAATGATGATTTGAGGGACCAAATGGTATCAGAACTTGATAATTTTTGTATGGGTGAACTCGTATCGAAATGGGTATTAGGTTTTTGTAAATTTTTTCGGGTTCCGAGGTGCGGTCCCGGGGAGTTGACTTTTGTTGACTTTTTACAAATTGTATAAGAATCGTAGCTTTTTAATTGAAATTGTTTTCTCTTGCATTATTTGAAGTATTTAAGTCATTTTTGGCTAGATTGAGCCGAGCGTTGATGAATCGGTAAAGGAAAATCTAAATTGAGTATTGAATTGGCCGGATTGAGGTAAGTATCTTGCCTAACCTTGTCGGGGGGACTCCCCGTTAAGATTTGAGTCCTCTATGTTAATTGTAGCCCATGCATGCGAGGTGAGGAGTGAATGCCAGTCTTATTTGTGGAAAATTTTCCTTTAGATTTCTTAGGTCCTTATGTTCATTAAGTGGGAAGTTCTCCGATATAATTTGGTTTTCGATTTGCTAGTTTTACCTCTACATACTCTATATGATGTTGTTAGATTTTTTCTAACTTTTACTTGTTATTTGGACCTTATTTGCTTTAATTGAAGTGATTGACTTCCTTATTGTTTTGTTAATTGTGAGTTCCTCTATGACTTTGTGAAAATATGCTACATGTCCAATTGTTATGGTTGCCGGTGAAGTTATCACGTGTCTTACATGTCTCGTTGTCCTTGTAAAGGTTGTTGTATTCCTTCGATTTTTACGTGATCTTCTTGTTGCTGTTGACTCATACTCTTGGTAGTAGAAATTCTTGTAATTGAGTTGTTGAATTAAACTATTGTTTGGTGGGATTGGGTTGAACGCCGCAACATGAGGATAAGGGTGATATATTGAGGAGGAATAAGGGAGAATTGATATTGTCTGGTGGGATCGGGTTGCACGCCGCATTATGAGTAATAAGGGTGGACGGGTGGGATCGGGTTACACGTCGCAACAGGAGAAATAAGGGTGATATATTGAGGAGCAATAAGGGTGGACTGGTGGGATCGGGTTGCATGCTGCAACACATATTTATTATTTAATTTTGTTACAAAGGAATAAGGGAGGATTGGTGGGATTGGACGCCTATATATATATTATTTACTTTTATTGTAATTGTTAAGGAGGAATAAGAGAGGATTGGTGGAATGGGGATACGCACCGCATCAATATATGTTTTTATGTATTCCTCTCTGACTGTGTGAGTCATTCGGTAGTTTTACATTTCACCTAAGGATTTAGTTATAGCTAGATGCTGATACGACCCTTGAGTTATTTATTTATTTCTGCAAATTACTGATTTTTAAAGTGAATTTATTATGTTTAATCATCCTCCTGCCCTGCTGAGACGTTAGTAAGATAATATTTTCAAAAATGAAAGAACTAACATCATGTTATCTTGTGTGACTTTAAGTTAGAACCCGCCGATTATTTCCATACTTACCATTCCGACTAGTTGTCATATTTTACTTCAGCAGTTTTCTCAACTTAATCTTCTCAATCTGTCTGAGGTATTGTTTACTTACAAAGGAATTGTTACTATGTTTTAAACTAATAAATTCTATATTAAATTCAAGGATTATTCGAAGTTCAATTTTATTTAGAAAATGTTATTTTCCTCGCTCAATTGATTTCTGAAACCAAACCTCATCTTTATCGCTGATTTCCTAATTGGTTTAAAAACTGTAATTTATTTTATGTTACATAAATGAGACTCCTTGAACATCTTAATTGCATTGGTTACGGACATTATGTACTGGGTAGTGTATTGGTAAAAAAGAGTTTCACACGTAAGCCAGCTTTTGACAACTCAGCCAGTCACGTCGACACAGGAAAATGCGACAGCTGGATGTGATCCTTTGAAGAGGTATGGTACAAAGAGGCACGGTTCAGTAAACCCTCGAGCTTATCAGCCACGGAAAACTCAACTTGATCAAAACAGGAGAGAGACACGGTCAGAATGAATCTAGACAAAGCTACAGGAAGATTCAAAGACCCACAATTGATTACTCGAATGTTATGTAACCGTACCCCAAGTACCGTTATCCTTTGTAACGCCTCATTAATGTCATAATTAGTCATTAATTAGTAACCATAGCAAGAGTTGTACGTTATAAGAATCTCCTATATAAGGGAGGGGAATTCAGCTTGTAAAGGCATCTGATTCTCGAATATAATTGATTTCGCTTTTCTATTTTTGCAATATTGTCTATTATTCATTTTTCTCCATTTCCTTGATTATCAGTAACCCGTATTCATCTTAAAAATAAGCTTAGTCAAAGGGTCTAATTCTTTGGTTAAACAAATTGGTTCCGTTACCGAAAATCTGATAATCTTTGTTTGCTTTTCAAGTGATATCCTCTGAACTATGTCAAACTCCAACGACAACAACCAGCAAAGGAGTGAAACCCCAGTTCCATCACATTCAGGAACCCCACGTGGTTCAAGGGAACAATCCCCAGAAAGATCCAATAACAACAATGGTGATAATGATCAAACAGTGGAACAAGATCGTGTACAACAAATGATTCTTGAGTATGTGAGCCAAGCTTTGCAAGAATTTGCGAGAGGATTACCGGCAGCGTCGACGCCACCCCCCAATAACACCATCACCATGGAAAATCCTCAATTTGGGTTGGCAAACTCAGGAAGAGGAGATACTCCTAATGAATCTCTCGAAACGAGACCAGGTATATCAAATAACTCAGAATTACAAAATTTACTGCTNTGGGTAAAAGGCAACGACTTAACAAAATAAGACATTGAATCAGTCCTTGTCAAAAAACTTGGGGAAACACTTACCAAAGGGACCCTAACCTGGTATTCTCTTCTCCCTGAAAATTCTATTGACTCTTTTGCTGAGCTTGCAGATTCGTTTATAAAAGCACACTCTGGTGCACAAAAAGTTGAGAAGAGAATGGAAGACATATTCAAAATAAAACAAGGAGACACGAAACTACTCTGTGAGTTTGTAGACAGGTTTCAACGAGAAGGAATGCAGTTACCGAGGGTGCCTGATAATTGGGCAGCCATGGCATTTGCAAGCAACCTAAACGATACAAGCTCAGAAGCTACGAGACGACTTAAGGAAAGTCTAAGAGAATTCCCCGCTACAACATGGAACGATGTATATAACAGGTACAGTACTAAACTCAGAATAGAAGAAGATATCATTGCTCGTTCGAGAGATGAAGATCATTCCAGATCCAGACGTCCTGAATCAGATAGAAGATCAGGTAAAAATAGGTAAAACTCTTACTTAGGACCCTCGGGATGCGATATCCACCCCAGGTTCGAAAATACTAGGTCGGACTATAGACCACAAGGAAGAGACGTAGTCTCATCCTCGTCTAGCTCCAGAAAAGATCGAGATGAACGACCTAGAGGTAGTACTCAAATTGTGGATCATACCTTTAATGTAAGTACTACTGAACTTGTCTCTATATTGAGGAACATGGGATACAAGGTTAAGTGGCCCAAAGATATGCGGTCAAATCCAAGTAGAAGAAACCCAGATCACTGGTGTGAATTCCACAACGATCGTGGGCACAAAACTACGAATTGCAGATTTTTACAAGGTGAAGTAGAAAACTTATTAAAACAGGGCTTGTTTAACCAAAGAATTAGACCCTTTGACTAAAGCTTATTTTTAAGATGAATACGGGTTACTGATAATCAAGATAATGGGAAAAATGAATAATAGACAATATTACAGAAGTAAAAGATCGAAGTTGATTGTATTCGAGAATCAGATGCCTTGACAAGTTGTATTTCCCTCCCTTATATAGGATATTCTTATAACGTACGACTCCTACTATGGTTACTCATTAATGACTAATGATGACATTAATGAGGCGTTACAAAGGATAACGGTAATAGGGGTTCAGTTATATAACGTTCGAGTAATCAATTGTGGGTCCTTGAATCTGCCCGTAGCTTTGTCTAGATTCATTCTGACCGTGCCTCTCTCCCGTTTTGATCAAGTTAAATTTCCCGTGACTGATAAGTTCGTGGGTTTACTGAACCGTGCCTCTTTGTACCGTACCTCTTCAAAGAGTTACGTCCAGCTGTCGCGTTTTCCTGTGTCCACGTGACTGGCTGAGTTGTCAAAAGCTGGCTTACGTGTGAAACTCTTTTTTACCAATACAGATAGTCCCCCCACTTACCATATATTTAACGATTAATATTTGGTAAGTGGATATTCATTTATGGCGGGAATATTTTGCCGCCGCTTTTCCTTGAATCATTGTATCCTTCTCTGCACCATAGGCGTCGTTTGTCACTTCCATTTAATGCTCATACCACGTGTCCTTTTTGGATTGGTTCTGCATTTACTCAGCACCTTTTAGGGCTTTTTGCGGCTGTGCCAGTCTCGAAGTGACATATTCAATTATGACTTTTCATCATTATTTTCCTTTTTCATCATGTTTGACGGTGGTCTTCAAGTACAAATATATGTTTTCTTTTCTTTCTTCCACGAAACACTTTTCTAATTTTGTTTTCGTTAAAGAACTTTCTCCTTTGCCTTTGTAAACATGTCTTCTTCAAACCAACCTCAAAGAGTAATAGACATTGAAAGCTTAGCGCCATCTTATGCTCTGACTAGGAGTCGGAGGGGTGGTAGACTTAGAAGTCTAGGATCCACTCCTTCGAGGGACTTTTCTTCTTCTCAGATAGTACCTCCCCCTTCAACTAGATCTCCAGTTTCCCCGAGATTTAGGGTTTCTCGATCTTTGTCTAGGGGTAGAGGCGAACACCTTCATGAACCTGAAGTAAATGAAATTGTCCCTGCTGAGTTTGTTTTTCCTAGGGATAGTCAAGTTCTTGTAGATCAATCTTCTTCTCTTGATAGTGTAGAAAGATATCCAACCCTTATAACTGAGGGTCAGATTTCCCTTGTTCGAAGGGAGTGCTTCTGGAAATCTGACTTTCCTGTCTATATTCCAAATAGTAATCAAAGAATAACGTCTTACAAGACCGGATATTATTTTATTTGTACGTTTCCTTTCACTTTAGGGTTTAGACCCCCCATTTACCCAGTTATAATCGAGTTTTGCCATTTTTTCAATATCTGCTTAGGACAGGTCGGCCCGCTTGTGTGGCGAGTTGTCGCATGCCTTAGGAGTTTGGCTTCTTTAGCCTCGGTTCCTTTTACCTTCAACCATCTTATTCACCTCTACTCTCCTACCTTATTTCGTGAAGGGGTTTTTACTCTGACTGCTAGAAGCAAAAGAGTGTTAGTAACCCCTGGAGACGATAAGGATAGGGGCTGGTACCTCCGGTATGTTGCTGTACCCACTGCTGGTTTAGTGGGCAAAGAAAATCCTCCCTTCCCTGAGAAGTGGAATCGCGCACGTGAGTATGCTTTAGCTCACACTTACTTTTTCTTGTTTTGACTTGAGATGTTTTATTTAACACCGTGTTTGTTTATTTTTCTTCTTTCAGCAATCATGAATACTGTTGAGAATGTCTCCGGTATTCGTGATTGGGTAGAAAAACTGTTATCTGTTGCTCCTTCAGAAGAAAGATCTTGGAAGTACCTCGCTGGGAGGTATGGTTGGCAAGTAAACACCCACGGTAAGTGAAGTTTTTGTTCTTGCTTCTTTCCTTACTCGAGTCTTTTTTCTTTTGTCGTTTAACTTTTTTCTCTTTTTAATAGGATTCTCTGCTCGTGGGGTGTCTGCTTCCTCTATCCCGAAAATGTCCTTGGCTCAAGCCCAGGAAATCATTGTTGGTTCATCTTCCTCGAAGAGGAAGATTAGTGAATCTCGCTCCATAGCAGAAGAGGAAGAGGGTGCTTTAGTGCACAGGCCACGGAGAAGGCGAATGATTTTAGATGATGAGCCTACTGCCTCAACCTTGCCTCCCGTGTCTGTGATTGAGCCTCCTGTCTTTGATGATGTTCCACATTCCCCTATTCACGGTGGTATTGATCTTGCTGCTGACGACGTCCATTTGGCTGCTGTCTTTCCTTCTTCTTTGAGAGAAACTATTTCGTGTATTCCTTTGGCTATCTCAACTTTTGTTGTTGCTTTGCCTATAACTTCTTCAACTCTTCAACTTTCCGTGCCTGCTCCTTTGCCCGTGCCTTCTCCAGCCCCTCAACCTTCTGTGCCTGTTGTTGTTCCATCTCTGCCTGCTTCCATGCCTTTCGTTAGGGAAGTAGGGTCTTCCAGCAGAGAGATGCGACATGTGGTAATAGAGGTTCCAACTGAGGGAAAACTTTTTAAGAAGACGTGTGAGCCTGAAGTGTGGCTTAATCCTTTAATAGGTCCCACTGAGAAAGCAAAGCTAGCTAGCCACGGTGCTCTTACATGGGCAAATGAGGTCGTGCATACTTCTTTGAAGGTATGGTGTAAGTTATCCTCTTTCACTCTCGTATATGAAATTTACCATATCTAACTGGTTTATTTCTTGTAGATTAACCTCATAGGCATGGAGCTTATGAAGAGGATTTCAAACACAGACCAAGAGACAAGAGAGTTGCAGGCAGAAGTTGATAATGGGAAAGCACAATATGATAACCTAAGGATTGACATGGACACTTTAGAAGAGGAGAGGAGTACCTTGAAGCGGCAGAAGAGACTTATGGCAGAAGAACTAGCAATGAAGCAGGCTTCTTGCAGTCAAGCTGATAAAGACAAGAGTGTTTTGGAGTCTTCGTTTGCGGAGCTGCTGTCCCGTGCCTCAGAGGAGATTAGAGACTTGAAAAACTTGCTGGGGCAGAAGAAAGAATACTCTTGCGAGCTCATGCAATCACTCACTCGTACTCAAGAAGATCTTAGAAGGGCTTTATACAAAGCTCAAACTTTAAAGGAGTCGATTGTTCCATTAAGGGCCGCTCATGAAGCTGCGGAGGCGGAGAAGGACGGGTTGAGGGATGAGCTTCAAGTGTGGGCACAAGATTATGAAGATTTGGAAGAGGTGGATGTTGTCGATGTAAGCTGGGTGTATATGAATTCTCGCCTTGACACATTGATGGAAATGAGTCAAGAGGGTTTTGATCTTGGTGCTGAAATAGCCAAAACTAAGGAAGCCATGGAGAAGGCTCAACAGGGTCATAACCTCTCTTCACCTGATGGTGAGATTCCAGCCGCTCATGCCTCTTCATTCAGTTGCTCCCGCTCCTTCTGCCTCTGAAGTAAACCCCTCTTTTGAAAAGATCTAATTGGTTTATCCTTTTTTTCTTTTTCGTTGTATCAATTGGTTGTCACCTCAGTCCCATCAGAGGTAAATTTGGATTTCCTTTAAGTCCCCAAATGACAACTTAGGGGAAACACAATGTAAATACAAAAATCTTATACGACTAAGTATAAGTTAATACTTAGTTTTAAGCCGTGTTTACTATACAAATGTTAGTTCGACTTTTGCTGAGTTTCTGCTTCACTCTTTAAGTCTTTTGCATGCTTTATTTTTCGAGGTTTTAGTTTTACCTTCGAGTTCTGCATGTGGAATGCTTTAGACTACTCGTACCTTTTTTGTAATAGGCACGGTGTCATATGAAATGTGTGCCTTTTTGTAATAGGCATAGTTTATGGAAGAGGGCCCTTTATAATTGACATGAAGAAGACGTCTCAACTTCATGATAATGCAATAGAGTGATAGGAATTTTACACATGTTTAAGAATGTTTCCAAGGAAAGTTTTTTGTTTGAACTTCCATGACATTTTACATGTGTTTGGTTATCGTCTAAAACTCACGCTTGCAACTGTTTTTGTTTAACAGATTTAATATACTCTTGTATTTCGTAATTGTTTTTCATAGGTAACAGTTTTTCGATATTAATACAAGGAAATAACTATTTTCACTAGTAACAATTTTTATAAAGACTGGGGTTTTTACCCGCAACTGTTTTGGAAACAATTTTCTAATAAGTACGAGGGAAATGTTTTCTTATTCGTAACTGTTTTTATTTGATAACAGTTTTTTGAACGAATACAAGGATTCAGATCTTTCATCCATAACTGTTTTATTCGAGAACAATTTTTTGAATGAGTATATTGATGATGATCTTTTACCCCTAACTGTTTTTGTTACAACAGTTTTGAATAAGTATAAAGATGTACATTTCTTTCTCGTGACTAACATTTTGCCTTTCAACCTGAATATGTTCTAAGGTGTTTGATTTTTGCATTAGGCTTTGTATTTGGATGGCTCTTTTGATTTCTTTCGATTCTGCTCGTGTCACTTGTCTCATTGGGTAGATGGGTCTTTAGGCTCGAGCTTTTGACTTTCTGATAGTCTTCTTTGCTTCGTCTTAGCCTTCCATACTGTATAGTCCCCCAAGTGTTTGAGCTTTGAAGAATGAAATCTCGAGCACTTGATTATTCCTTCCTTGTGGTCCTTTTCCTGAAAAGGAAAAACATTCCGGACTCGAAGGTATATAGTTTTTTAGATGATACTGCTTAACCCCTTTTAAAACATCCATTAGAAAGTGTAACCCTAGACCGGGAATTGTGTTATTTCCTCGCGTCTTTGCAGGTCTAATATCATCATCTGGTGATGGGTTAGCTTTGTGCCTATCATCTAAAAAAGTTAGTAAATTTTTTAAATGTTCAAAATAAAATCGAACGTGTGATAGCTGACGGGGGTATTCTTTTCTTTTTAGAAGTAATACTTCTTTAGATGGATGGCGTTCCATCTTGTTGGTAGAACTCTGCCGTCCATAGCTTCCCACTCATAGGCTCCTTTTCCAGCTATCCCTTAGATTTTGTAAGGTCTTTCCCAGTTTGGATTTAGCTTTCCTGCACCTGCTTCTTTTGTTGATTGAAAGACTTTTTTGAGGACGAAGTCCCCAATTTTAAAGTACCTGAGATGAGCTTTACGGTTGTAATAACGCTCTATGATTTGTTTTTGAGCTGCCATCNTCCATGGCTATTGAGAATCTTATACTTGGTTCGCCAATATCTACAGGTATTAAGGCTTCTGATCCATAAACAAGTCCGAACGGAGTTTCCCGTGGCTATTTTTGAAGTCGTTCTGTATGCCCATAGTACCGCTGGTAACTCATCAGGCCAGTTTTCTTTGGATTTATCCAGCCGCTTTTTTAGATTATTGATGATGACCTTATTTGTTGACTCATCTTGACCATTATCCATGGGGTGGTAAGGCGTTGAGGTGATCCGCTTGATTTGCCAACTTTCGAAGAATTCTGTGATTTGCGAACCTATGAATTGTGGGCCATTATCACACACGATCTCCTTTGGTATTCCAAAGCGCCATACTATGTTTCGCCATAAGAAGCTTTTAACTTTCTTTTCTCGCACTTGTTTGAAAGCTTCTGCCTCTACCCATTTTGTAAAATAGTCGGTTAGTACGAGTAAAAATCGTACCTGTCCTTTAGCTGTGGGAAGAGGTCCTACTATGTCCATACCCCATTTCATGAAAGGCCATGAGGATATTATTGGATGTAATAATTCCGTTGGTCGATTCATGTTATTGGAAAACCTTTGGCATCTGTCACATTTGGATACGAAATTCTCGGCTTCTTCTTCCATCTTAGGCCAATAGTATCCGGCTCTGGTTAATGTTTTCACTAAGGATCTAGCCCCTGAGTGATTTCCACAGTGTCCTTCGTGGACTTATTTCATCACAAATTCCGTTTGGTTAGGTCCAAGGAATTTAGCTAGGGGTCCCCCGAACATCTTGCGATAAAGTAAGTTGCGAATAAGGCAGTACCGTGCAGCTTTGCGGCGTAGTGCTTGAGCCGCTTTCCTGTCTTCAGGTACGGTGCCATTCTGCAAAAAATTAAGAATTTCATTTCTCCAGTCCCAGGTTAGGTTATTGAAAGTTACCTTATTCCTATCATGGTCTATTATTGAATGAAATAGTTGAACGACAATTGTATTGTCTTTGTTTGTTACTTCCGTGACTGCTGCGAGGTTAGCTAATGCATCTGCCTCTACATTTTCTTCTCTAGGTATTTGCACTACCTTCCATGTTTTGAAGTGTCTCACGAGCTCCCATGCTCTTTCAAGATATTGTTGCATTCTAGTCTCTCGAGCAATGTAAGTCCCATGTATCTGATTTACTACCAGTTGGGAATCACTATTGATCACAATTTTCTCGATTGAGAGCTCCCGTGCAAGTTCAAGCCCTGCAATAACAACTTCGTACTCTGCTTCATTGTTAGTGATATGATAACACTTTATAGCTTGCCGTGTCTTTTCACCCGTGGGTGATATCAAGACTATGCCTAAGCCAGCGCCTTTTATATTTGAAGAACCATCGGTGAACAAGGTCCACAGGCCTGGATTAACACCGTTAAAGAGTTGTAACTCTTTTTCTACTTCAGATACAATGCCATTACTAAAGTCAGCCACAAAATCAGCTAGTATTTGAGACCTAATTGCAGTCCTAGGCTGATAAATATCTCATGCTCACTTAATTCTATGGCCCATTTGGCTAATCTTCCTGATAATTCATGTTTATGAAGAATATTTCTTAAAGGATATGAGGTCACAACAGTGATTGGGTGGCATTGAAAATAGGGTCTTAATTTTCTAGATGCCTTTATTAAAGCTAAAGCTAACTTTTCTAGATGTGGATATCTAGTCTCAGCATCTAGCAATGTTTTTCTTACATAATAGATAGGTGATTGCTTACCTTTTTCTTCTCTTACCAATACTGCACTTACAACAATTTCTGAGACAGCCAGGTAGATGTACAATCTTTCCCCTTCTTTAGGCTTTGAAAGCAGTGGTGGTTTCGATAGATAAATCTTCAGGTTCTTGAGGGCTTGCTGACATTCTTCAGTCCATTCAAACTGATTCTGTTTTTTGAGAACTGAGAAGAATTTAAATTTTTTTTCGGAAGATCTGGAAATAAACCTCCCCAAAGCTGCTATTCTTCCTGCCAGCCTTTGAACCTCCTTTTTATTTGTAAAAACATCAGGCATTTCCTCTATAGCTTTAATTTGAGTGGAATTTACCTCTATTCCTCTGTTTGATACAAGGAAACCCAAAAATTTGCCTGATTGCACTCCAAAAAGCGCATTTCTCTGGATTCAACTTCATATTAAACCTGCGTAAAATATCAAAAGCAGTAGATAGGTGCTGGAAATGGCTTTGTGCTTGTGTTGATTTTACCAACATGTCATCGATGTATACCTCCATAATTTTTCCCAGATGTTCTTGGTCACTAGCCTTTGATAGGTGGCTCTAGCGTTTTTTAGGCCAAAAGGCATACTTTATAACAATAAGTTCTCCTATTCGTGATAAAGGAGGTTTTTTCCTCGTCTAAAGGATCCATTTTAATCTGATTATAACCAGAATATGCATCTAGAAAGCTTAATAGTTCATGACCTTCTGTACCATCAATCATTTGATCTATATGAGGCAATGGGAATGAATCTTTGGGGCATGCTTTGTTTAAATCAGTATAATCTACGCATACTCTCCACTTTCCATTCTTTTTAGGTACTACCACAGTGTTTTCTAACCAGTTAGGGTATGTTAACTCTCGTATCGAACCAATCTTCAAGAGTTTCTGTACCTCTTCTTCGATCACTTGGTTCTTGAATGGTCCTTGCTTTCTTTTCTTCTGCTTAACAGGTACGAAGGATATATCATCATTTAGTTTATGAGTCATCACTTCTGGTGGGATGCCTGTCATATATGAGTGGGACTACGCAAAACAGTCTGCATTAGCCTTTAAATAATCAATTAACTTACCTCTTCGAGTGGGGCTTAGCCTAGTGCCTATATACACTTTCTGCTCAGGTTTTTTGTTCAGATAACGGAATAACTTCGAGCTCCTCCATAGTTGTTTTGATGTGCTCATCTTTCTACGGTTCATGAATGATATCCGATTTGGAATCCACATCTGTGTGGTATAGTACACCTTCCGTGGTAACTTGACTCTTCTTCTCGTAAGTATTTTCTTTCGTGCCTGTTTCAGCAATAATATCTTCCGTACCTATTTGGGCATTAATTTTTTTCATGTCTGTTTGGGCGGTGTTACCTATTTGGGATATTTCCTTATCTCGTAATTCTTCCACCTCTATTTTCTTGTTGTAGTGTACCACAAAATTTATATTTTTTGCAGTCTGCTGATCTCCTTTGATTTGCTGAATCCCCCATTTAGAGGTAAATTTAATTACCCGATGCAACGTGGAGGGTATCGCTTTCATGTCGTGGATCCATGGCCTTCCAATGATCACGTTATAAGCCATGTGAGTATCGATGACTTGGAACCCAGCTCTTTTTATCACCCCCTCAACATAAGTGTTAAGCTCAATTTCTCCTTTTGTTATAACCGTAGAGTTATCAAACCCGGATATGGCTCGTGGTTTGGGATTACTTGATTCCCCAATAGCATTTCTTCCACAACTCTTAGCAAAATGATATTGACTGAACTGCTTGGATCAATCAACACTCTTTTCACGTTAGTGTCATGAATAAGTAGAGATATTACCATAACATCGTTGTGCGGAAGCATTAATCCGCTGCTATCTGCATCATCGAAGGTTATATCGTCTTCTCCACGAGCACGTTTCATGTGTGTAATTGTGAACTTTGTGGTTGTTTTGCAAATCACTCCGTTTATTTCTTCACCCCCGTGTATTACGTTAACAGTTCATTTTGGAGAAGGAGGCTTTGGGGGCTCCTGCATGTTCCTCATATATGCCTGTTTACCTTTATCACTAAACAATTCTGTTAAATAGCCCTGTTTTAACAAATTTTCTACTTCACCTTGTAAAAATCTGCAATCCGCAGT
>ML370107.1:0-23165 GCA_005239525.1 Nicotiana knightiana
TTCTGTTAGCTCCGTTGGGTGATTTTGGACTTAGGAGCATGTCCGGATTGTGATTTGGAGGTCTGTAGTGGAATTAGGCTTGAAATGGCGAAAGTTGGATTTTTGGAAAATTTGACCGGGAGTGAACTTTTTGATATTAAGGTCGGATTGGATTTTCAGAAGTTGAATCAGGTTTGTGGTTTCATTTGTGACTTGTGTACAAAATTTGAGGTCAATCGGACATGATTTGATAGGTTTCTGCGTCATTTGTAGAATTTTGAAATTTCATAGTTTATTAGGCTTGAATTGGGGTGCGATTCGTGTTTTTGATGTCGTTTGAGGTGATTTGAAGTCTCGACTAAGTTCGTATGATGTATGAAGACTTTTTTGTATGTTTGGTTATGGTCCCGGGGGCCTCGGTTGATTTCGGGTGGTTAACAGATCAAGGTTTTAAGTTGAAGAGTTGTTGAAGCTTGAGGAATGCTGGTGTAATCGCACCTGCGGAGTGGACACCGCAGGTGCGAGCCCGCAGAAGCGGGAAGGGAGCCGCAGAAGTGGGACAGGAAGGAAATGGTAGAGGTCGCAGGTGCGAGGTCCTTTCTGCACCTGCGAGACCGCAGATGTGCCGAAGAGGGCACAAAAGCGGCGTGTAAAGGAGTTGAGGGGTGTAGGCTGCTCCCGCAGAAGCGAATCATGGGTCGCAGAAGAGCCTCCGCAGGTGCGAGACATGTAGCGCAGGTGCGAGCCCATATAAGTTAAGTGTCTTCCACAGGTGCGGAGTTTTCACCGCAAAAGCGGATTTTGAGAATGCAGATGCGATTTGACTGGGCAGAACATATAAATGCAAGGATTCGCGATTTTGACTTCATTTTAACTTTTTAACTCGGTAATGGGCGATTTTTGAGAGAGATTTCGAAGGGGTTCTTGAGGTAAGTCACTTGTAGTTAAATTTCTTCAATAATTATACTTCCCCGTTGATTTTCCCACCTAGTAGGTGTATTTTTGAGGTGTAATTTGGGGGTTTAAGACTAAAGAATTGGACAGTGTAATTTGGAAATTTAGGTGACGAATTGGTGTTGGATTTTGATAAAAATTGTATGGTTGGACTCGTGGTTGTATGGCCTTTCGACTTTTGTGTATTTGTTGAATTCTGAGACGTAGAAATGATAAACAATTACTGAAAAGGATAGCATGGAAATAAAAGAGGAAACAACTTCATTTAAGGCACATAAGAGTTTAATCGACAATAAGGGTAAAACATGAAGCAATAAATTCTAAATAAGACATGTAAGGGTGAATTTAGTAAATGAGAAATTTAACATGGCAAAACAAATTCTTATTTAATGGACTTAAGAACCTAAGAGCACTAAACGCTCAAATTTCCACAAATAAGTCTGAGCACGTACTCGTCACCTCGCGTATTCAGCCTTTACATGATGCAATTAGCAAAAAAGACTCGAATCCTAAGGGATAGTTCCCCTACATAAAGTTAGGAAACATACTTACCTTAAGGAAGCTAAACCGATATTCTAAAATGACCTTATCGAGTGAAACATCCTCCGGACGGCTCAAATCTAGCTAAATTAACTCCAAATCATAAATAAAACTCATAGGAAATAATTACGGATAGTCAAGCTTCAATCTTTAATAAAAACTAAAAAGTCAACCCAAAAGATAAACCTCGGGCCCACTGATAAAATTCACAAAACCCGAACACTTATTCGATAACGAGTCCAACCATACAAGAATTTCCAAATTTCGATACCAATTCGTCCTTCAAATCATCATTTTACATTTTAAAAGATTTTTATAAAATTCCCCATTTTTCTCAAATCAAACCACTAATTTAATGACAAAAATAAAGATATAATCATGAAACATAATGAATTCCGAATGAAGAACACTTACCTCAATTATTTGCTTGAAAACCCCACGAAGAATCGCTCAAATTCGAGGTCTACAACTCAAAATATGGTGAAAATGGCTAACCCTCGAATTAGAGTACTTTTATATTCTGCCCAGTTATTTGCACATCGCGATCGCGGAATGTACATGCGGTCGCGAAGAAGAAACAATGACAGCCCCAAAAATGCGCTATGTGATCGCGAATGGCTCCAGGCGGTCGCGAAGAAGAAAAGAACATTACCCCACAAAAAGAAAAGAACACTGCGCCACAGTAGCTACCCATAATCAAATCTAGTACCGGCAATTAGCCTCATATCCATTAGCACCCTATTTCAAACCTTCACAACACTGACAACGATGAAAGAAACATGAAGACCTCGTAACGATTCACCCAAATCAACAAGTCACATCTACCACCAGTGGGACACACACCTCGCAAGCTAAAACTCAATAAGCACAGCACGAACATGACCGAATATGTAAGGAGAAACACATAAGAGAACTATCAGACAAGCTCGACATGCACCACTCCATATCAGTATTAGACTACGAATCAAATTCACAAAGGGAGAATCGTAGCATATGCATAAATCACAAGGATCTCATCCTGATATAACTCCATCGCGACCCATAGCCCGATTCAAACATATCAAATCATGACAACGTAAGGATCCCATCCTCAACTCTGAATCGCAATTAGAATGCACATCATACCAACCGAAACCTTCCACTGGTAGATCATCTAAATCATAAACAATCATTCAGAAATAACATTAAAACCCTAAAAGCCACTTCTAGTCTCATAGCTCTCAATGATGAATAAAATCAAAACGATAAACACACTTTCACTATAGAATCTCACAATAGGGTAAACACATAAACAGAGTACAAAATCACGAAACTCACCCATATGTGAAGTAAAAAAATAGAAGAACTCACCCTAATAAGCAGAATCGGAACCAAAATACAATGATGCTCCTCTATAACAAGTCGAAACCACATCTGTACCAAACCTCTACCATGTCGTACTCTGCCTCCAAAATAGGGACCAATACATCCCTTCAGCCTACGAGGCCTCTTAGCCTCCTTTCCCTCTCTCTCCTGACCCCTCATGCCCTCTAGTGGGGGGAAATCTCTACTAGCTGCTGAAATAAAACAACTGACTCCAACTCCCGAGCCATGTTGAGCCCCTAAATGAACCTGTTGACTCGCTCTCTGACTACAAAAACTAAAGCAGGTGCATGTCTGGACAAATAATTGAATATAATGGCATACTCTAACATTGATATAGTGCCCTAGAGCATTTGTTCAAACTCCACACACCATGCATCCCAAAGGGTCTAGGGAACAAACTCTCTCAAGAACATCCCTGAAAACTGAACCCATGAAAGTGAAGTTGCATCGGCCGGACTACCTAACTCATACGTTCGCCACCACTGATATGTTTCTCCCTTAAGTTGGACCGTAGTAAAAGCAACCCCACTCGTCTCCACAATGTCCATAGTGGTGAGAATACGGTAGCACTCCCCTAGTAATCCATGCACATCCTATGAAGCCAAACCACTAAAAGTAGGAGGGTAATACGTCTTGAACCTCGCAAGTCTAAGTTGTTCTTCCTCATATGCTGCTGATCTAACCACGGGTTGAACTGGAACAACAGGTTGTGTTGGCATGACACCTGGAACCTAACCAACATGGACTCACTGCTCTGGAGTACAGGCGGCGGGATTTGAGCTCCTCCCCCAACCTGTGAAGTAGTTGGTGCAACCAGAATCAACCCCGCCTGAGCCAATATACCAAACATGCTCAGGAACTGTGCTAAAATCTCCTAAAGTCCGGAGGTAACAACAGGCGCCTCCCGTACCTGTCCCCCAACATGAGCTACTAGTGGCTCCTCAACAGCAGCTCGAACAGGTGCTCTAGCTATAGCACGTGCTTCTCCTCGGCCTCTACATCTGCCTCTTCCATGGCCCCTAACAACACCGACTTTGGGGAAGCGTCATCGGTAACTTTAGCTCATGTCCTCACCATTAGTGAGAGAATAGAATGACAAAGGTTCAAACTCTGATATCAAGAAACTCGTACAATAGGGATGAAGGAAATGAAACTGCCCTAATAGTTTTGTATCCTCTCGAAGATAAGTACAGACGTCTATGTACCGATCTGCAAGACTCTACTAAACTCGCTTATGACTCGTAGCACCTATGAACCTAGAGCTCTGATACCAACTTTTCACGACCTCAGTTTCCCTTTGTAGGATGTCGTGACGGCACCGAGTCTCTAAGACTAGGTAAGCCTAATACTTACTAAATAAGTAGAAGAACTCAATCAACGAATGATAAATACGAGATAAAAATCTTATATACAATTGCAATTCCCAAAACCGGTAGTACAAGTCATAAGCTCTATTGAGTTTGCTAGAAAAACCCTAAATTCAACTGTTCGGGATAGAATTAAATAGTATGATGAAAATATCAGAAGGTGACTCTGAGTCATGCAAACACGGCGGCAGGTTTGCCTTGAGTCTCCACAGCGACCAGCCAGCTAATAATCAACAACTACAGTGGCACCTGGATCTACACAAAAATGTGCAGAAAGCATATTATAAGTACACCACGACGGCACCTAGTAAGTATCAAGATTAAACTCGGTGGAGTAGTGACGAGAGAAAATCAAGACACCTACTGGACTAAACAACCTGAACAAGTGTGTAGATGAACTAACAGAGAAACAATATTAATATAAATCTAAGAAAAATAAGGAATACAAAACAATACTTGAAATGATACACTAGTAACAACAATATTCAACAGGAAGCAGTCAGGTAATAATGTTGTAGAGTAACTGATCATAGTCTAAGTCCGGGAAAATCAGATAAAGGGAAAACCGGCAACAACTTAATAAGAACAACCGCTTTCACACCAGATTTGTTCAAGCATTTCCACGAGGTACCGAATCTCATAATCACATCTAACGGATCCCAATTTATGGACCCTAATCACTTGGCATCTTGTGCCCACATTTCAACTCATAACCGCACAGACGACTCACATGCCAATAGAACAATCTTCACACAAAAGGCAAGTAGACAAGAGTACGTATAATGGTTATTAACGTTAGGATTCACCTTTTGAAACCGATATGGTTGGTTTAACTACGTGTATGCTTGTGCAAGTGTTCTACTACAATTCCATTCAACAAATAGGAGTAGAGACAATGAATGACACATAAGAAACGATCACCATGAAATGTACAGTGTAATAAAAGAAGCAATGACGTTTAAAGCAGCGATCTACACAACAAGATTAGCTACAGAGAACTGAGCAAAAAGTGCATCACCAAGGAAAACAATTAGTAGTATGCTAAGGAAAATAACAATCAAAGACAAGTTCACGGAAAAGGGGAAATGACAACAAGAGCCCTCCCTAGGTAATGCCTCGTAATCTCAAATCGTAAAATGAAGCACAACTTTCTTTACATCATTGCTTTAGCCTTTATATTTAGTTTTCAAAATCATTTTTCCGAAATAGCATCCCGCTTTTTAACCCACCTTATCACATTGCATGGCTTTTAGTAGTTCCCCTTCTAGCCACGCATTTCAAGCTCACTTTATCTCACCGCATGTGTTTCAACACTCATACCTTATACCATCACATGTGTATCATCAATAACAACAGCACGGCAGAAACCTCGTGCAACATAATAACAACCGCATGGCAGAAATCTCGTGCAAACACAATAATACATTTCTCAACAAAACACGTATGCCAAAACATAACAACTCAACAAAATAACTTTCACAATATGTGCCCACATGCTACAATGTTTCCTCAAAAAGGTTTCAATATCACAAGCACACATAGCCCTCGACTCAACAACACTAAATAAAATAGCAACGGTGATAATAACACGAGAATACGGCAAGTAAACCAACTTAGTAACTTCAGAATACAAGAAAACAGAAGAACAAACTCAGAAAGAAAGACACAACAGGAAATAATGGTACAACATAGCAATAACTCAACAAGGAAGAGATAATGTGTAGTAATGATTCCACAAACGTACACAACAGTAAGAGGGATAACATGAATCAATGATTCCAAATAAGGATAAGTCAACAATGATAAGGGAAAACAAAACTTCGTTTAGGGCTGAGCAATTACGAAAGAGATACAACAAATTCAATTAAGGATAAGCAAATTATAGAAAAAGATAATAATAATTTCAACTAATGATAGGCAATTTACGGAAAAGATAATAACAACTTCAATCAAGGATAAACAACTACGGAAAGGATAGTATAGAAATAGAAGAGGCAACAACTGTAGTTAAGGCACATAAGAGTTTTATCGACAATAAGGGTAAAACATGAAGCAATAAATTCCAAATAAGATAAGTAAGGGTGAATTTAGTAAATCATGAATTTAATATGACAAAACAACTTCATATTTAATGGAAATAAGAACCTAAGAGCACTAAACGGTCAAATTTTCACAGATAAGTACGAGCACGTACTTGTCACCTCGTGTACTCGGCTTTCACATGGCACAATTAGCACAAAAGACTCGAATACTAAGGGGTAATTCCTCCACACAAAGTTAGGCAAGATACCTACCTCAAAAAAGCTAGACTGATACTCTAAAATGACCTTCTCGAGTGAAACACCCTCCGCACGGCTCAAATCAAGCCAAATTAACTTCAAATCATAAATAAAACTCATAGTAAACAATTTCGGATAATAAAGCTTCAATCTTTAATAAAATCTAAAAGTCAACCCAAAATTCAAAACCCGAGTCCACACCTCGGAACTCAATAAAAATTACAAAACCCGAACACCCATTTGATAAGGAGTCCAACCATACAAAAATTACCAAATTCTGATACCAATTCGTCCTTCAAATCGTCATTCTACATTTTAAAAGATTTTTACAAAATTCCCCGTTTTCCTCAACTCAAACCACTAATTTAATGACAAAAATAAAGATAGAATCATAAAACATAATGAATTCCGGGCGAAGAACACTTACCCCAATAATTTGCTTGAAAAACCCACGAAGAATCTCTCAAATTCGAGGTCTACTACTCAAAATATGGTGAAAATGGCTAACCCTCGAATTAGAGTACTTTTATATTCTGTCCAGTTATTTCCACATCACGATCGCGGAAATATACATGCGATCACAATGAAGAAACAATGACTGCCCCAAAAATGCACTGCGCGGTCGCGAATGGCTCCATGCAATTGTGAAGAAGAAAAGAACACTACCCCACAAAAAGGTACTACGCGATCGTAATCCAAAAAGTGCAATCGCTACGCGAATGCGGAACTTTGAACATGAACGTGATGAAGGAGGATACACATGTACGCGATCGCGGGCAGAATTATGTGAACGCCGAGAGGAAAAGGTCCAGCCACCAAAACGGTCTATGCGAACGCAGAATGGACTTCGCGATCACGTATAAGGGGACACCAGATATCAAAAAAGCCATATGAAACATGAGAAAATGGCTCGTAGCCAATACGAAACACACTCAGGGACCCCGAGACCCTGTTTAAACATACCAACAGGTTCTCTAGCATACCACGGACCCGCTCGAGGTCTCAAATCACATCAAACAACGTCAAAATTTTGAATCGCACCTTGAATCGAACTTATAACTTTGAAATCTTCCAACTTCTAAAATTCACCTCGAAACCTATCAAATAAACCCGGAACGATTTCAAATTTTGCATGCAAGTCCAAATGACATAATGGAGCTAATCCAACTCTAGGAATCAAAATTCGACCCCCGATATCAATCAAGTCAACCAAACACAAAAATAATTCAAATCTCCAACTTTTTCCATTTTTGCCAAAATGCGGTGATGCCCTACAGACTTCCAAATTCAAATCCGGACATACGTCAAAGTCTGAAACACCATATGAAGCTACTGAAACTATAAAAATTCCATTCCGGAGCCATTTGTTCAAAGGTCAACTCTTTTCATTTAAGCTTCAAAAATCAGAATTGTTCTTTCAATTTAATCCCGAATCATCTGAAAACCAATCTCCACCACACACGCAAGTCATAATACACATTATGAAGCTGCTCGGTACCTTAAGTCGTTGAACGGGACGTTAATTATCGAAATAATAAGTCGGGTCGTTATATTATCAGATTCAAAAATAAGTTTAAGGCCTGCTTTGTTGAGAAGTGCACCAGAAATTAAGTTTCTACGGATGGAGGGAACGTACAGAACATTGTTCAAGGATAAGGGTTTTTCATAAGTTAACTTAAGAAGTATTTTTCCCATAACTCCAGTCGTAATGGAGTTACTCATGTAGACACATTCTTCATCGGTAAACTCCTCAAAGTCATGGAACAATTCCTTGTTAGAGTGTCTGTGTCCAGTATCCAATCAGTCTTGTTAGTTGCTATATTTGCCTTAACAACCACATCAGCAATCACATCACCACTTTCAGTAAGGTTAGCTTGGATTGGAGCTCTCCCTCCATGCTTCGAGATTTGTCCTTATTTTGCACTAGAAAGCCTTGTGACCAAGTTTTCCACAGATATAACAAGGTCCTTTCGACTTATGGATTTGCCAGCCGGTTTATTGAAGTAGTTCTGCTTCTTCAGATATCCTTTCTTTTGGCCTTTCTTCTGCTTGACTTTAAACATGTCTTTTGCAAAAGTACTAGCAGATTCCACAAGGTTAGCTTTAGAAGAATTAAGAGAGAGAGAGAGAGATTTCATCTTATCCTTAAAACGTTCTCCGTCATCTTTGAGATAGTTTTCTTCCTCAGTCCTTATGTGACTGATCAGTTCTTGGAGAGTTAAGTTCTTTTTCTTGTGCTTGAGTTGGTTCATGTAATCACTCCAGGAAGGAGGAAACTTTTTAAGTAGAGCATTAGCTTGAAGAACTTCACACATCTCCATGCCTTCTCTCAAATTATCAGCAGTCAAGTTCTCGTACCCGTGAACCTGCTCCATAATTGGCTTATCATCAACCATTTGGAACTTGATCCACCGTCCAGCTACATACTTCTTTTTTCATGCATCATCTGCACTATATTTCTTCTCCAAACTATCACATATGACTTTAGTAGATTTATAATTTATAAATAAATCAAACAAAGGGTTAGTCGTATGGTTAAGCAGATTCCCTCGAACAGTTTTATTGTCTTTTTCAAATTTCATTTTAGCATCAACATCAACAACAATAGCAGCAATAGTATTAGAACCATCAACAACAACAGTAGTATTAGAAACAACATTAGTAGAAGGTTCGTTGAACAAAACACTATCAATTTCTAATTGTTCGAAGAAAATCAAAAGTTTCTAGGACCAACGCTTATAATTGTTTCCATCCAAATGCTCAAGCTTTGACAAATCAGGAAGAGTTTTAGTCAAAGTGCTAGCCATTGATCAATATTATACATGAAATCGCTTTCAAATTGTTAGAAAAATAGTTGATAATATTGACCAAGAATAATAAGAAAATAGAAATAACTTATCGAATAAATGTTGTGTTGTGGCAAGTCACTGCCTTGAAAGCGATCTCGGTCCGCTTGGGTGCAAATCCTTAGGAACGGTCGCTTCCCAAGATTCCACAGTACTTTCAAACACGTGCACTCGTGGCTGGAAGTTTGGAGTTTGCAAAAAAAAAATTGCCCAGGAAAAATAAGAAAAAGAATAGTCTTTTGAGAGGATGAGAAAATAATGTTTTTGGGTGGTTACTTCACAAATGATGATGCTTATATAGGTAAATCATCTACGGTTTCTTCCATTAGAAAAATGTAAGAATCAAACGGGGTTGATGTTATGTAACATTATTCTTGTGTTAATGATAAAATTGTAATAAAGATAGTAACTTCAAATTTTCTGAAAAGCTAATATCTTTTCACAAACGAAGCCGCAAAAATTAAGAAACTATCATATGAATGAATGTGAACATTTATGAAGTAGTAACTTCATTCTCCCATTCTGCATATACATACAATCTAGATATGTTACAAAAATTAACGGTGGAGAGGTATGAGAATTAACCACAGGTTAATTGTGAATTAGAAGTTCTTTATTCTTTGCATTGTCAAATTAGAATATAACGCCTAAAGAGGAATAATACCAACACCTACCACTTATTCCCCAGCGTGACTCGAACTTTCAAGGCCTCAACCTACCAGTTGATGGTAGAGGTGCTCAACCACTAGAGCAAGCTTCACTTGTCCAATCAACAATATTTATATCATTTACCACGACATTTGAGCCGGAGCTTAAGAAAGGAAGAAAATGCTCAAACATATGCCCTTTTTCTTATCTTTCTTATTTAAATAATAATAGTATCCGAGTCCACTTGTGCGCCTTCTATCAAAGCAATATATAGGATAATTTTATATGTTATCTTTCTTTACAATGGAGGTGTCTGAGCCAGTTTGTGCACGCATCGACTATACAACCAATATTTGCTACCTTCCATCAACACAAGTACAAGATAATTCTGACCGTCAAAGCTTAGCCGAATAAGAAAAAATCACTTAGTATTTTATGTATGTTATGAAGTTTGAACACTAGTATCCGAAGTTTTGCACTTATTTCATTAGTCATTGGATCACACCAGTAGCGGATCAAGAATTTTTAAGTCATGGGTGCTGAATTATTATTTATCTAAAAATTAGTATTAAGACTGGATGCTCAAGTAATATACTTGTAAGAATTACTAGTTTTTTTATATAAATAATAGCTCATGACTTCAAAAGTAATGGATGCTTGAGCATCCATAACCATCAACAAATATCCACCACTGGATCACACCCTCTGGTACCCTCAAAACACATGCATTAGTTAGGCTATAAAATAGATTTAAAGATCGAACCATATAGCCTTATGATATGAAACGTATCTTGTCATCATTTCTATAATATATAGTACGTCTTTGGCAAAAAACGAAATGTTCAAACTGAGCTTCTAAACATAGAAACGTGTCAAACTATTAGAACCGATAAAAGTGTCATATAGAATGTAAAGCAACGAATACTTGACCGTTGCACTTTCTAAGTTGTGAATTATAAATTGTCATTTGAATAAATATATGCTATTTTACTTGTTGCACTTTCCTAATTGTGAGATCATATCCTCGGGTAGGGCTGTACAAGGAAAATTGATAAACTCCACCGAATGGATAATCTGAGTTAAATTTGAAAAAAAAATTCGACGTGATTTGGTTTAATTTCGTTTGCTATTGAAAAAAAAAATCAACCATAATTGATTTGGTTAGGTTTGGTTTGGTTGGGTTTGGTTTGGTTTTAACTAAATAAAAAAAAGCCAAACTGAAACCAAACCAACCAATATTACATTTATATAATTTTTTAAATATTTTATACATATAAAAATTTATGGTAATATAATTTATAAATATTTCTTAAACTTTTTCACAATTTTATCTTTTAATGTATTATTTCAAGCTTGAACTTAATATTCTTGAATAGCCCATAAATGTAGCAACTCAAATAAAGGGGTGAAATTCAAAATAGCCAGATTTATAAGTGGTATGAAAAATAGCCACAGTTTCAAAAGTAATATTTAGCCACTTTTCATGTAAAGATAAATCTGAACGAAAACACTATTCAAAATATGAAAATATTCCAGCATAATATACTGGAGTTCGAACCTTTTACATGTGAACTTCCAGCATAATATACTGAAGTTCCAGCATAATATACTGGTCCAGCATAATATGCTGGAAGTTTATACACAGGTGCACCAATCTCCAGTATATTATGTTGGAACTTTCCATGTGCTGGAGTTCCAGCATAATATGCTGGAAGTTCATACACATATGCACCAATCTCCAGTATATTATACTGGAACTTTTCGTGTTGCGGAAAAATAATGACTATTTTCAATGACTTTGCAAACGCTGACTATTTTTCAATTACCAGTCCAAAAACTGAGTAGCTCGTGCTATTTTTACCAAATAAAGTTCAAATCAATACTAATATTAAAAAAATAAATCTAATTCAACAGTAGAAATGACAACCGTGTTTGTTGGATATCTATTTTAATTTTGCATTGGTTTATATGAAAATGCATAACTTAGTTTATCTTTTTATTTAGTGCTTAGTTATGTAATTAATAGGGGCTTTTGCATCTATACCCGCTTTTTGGGTCACGTTATAACTTATACCCGGTTTGCAAAAAGAATTGCAAGCGTACCCGCTTTTCGCATAAACTTCAGGCATACGGGCCTGAAGTAGCAAAGGCAATCAGACGAACTTCAGCATTCTAGGCTTTTTCAAAATTTCAGCAGAAGTGCTGAAATTATTTAGTTCATTTGTAACAACTTCAGCACTAAATAAGCTGAAGTTTTGTCCTGGATTAATTAGTTTTGTCATAAAGCTTTTTCAAAAACTTCAGCAGAAGATGTTGAAGTTATTTAGTTCATTTGTAACAACTTCAGCACTAAATAAGCTGAAGTTTTGTCCTGGATTAATTAGTTTTGTCATAAAGCTTTTTCAAAAACTTCAGCAGAAGATGTTGAAGTTATTTAGTTCATTTCTTAAAATTTCAACACTAAATAAGCTGAAGTTTTATCGTGGATTAATTAGTTTTGTCATAAAGGTTTTTCACAAACTTCAGCAGAAGATGTTGAAGTTATTTAGTTCATTTGTAAAAACTTCAGCACTAAATAAACTGAAGTTTTGTCCTCGATTAATTAGTTTTGTCATAAAGCTTTTTTCAAAAATTTCAACAGAAGATGCTGAAGTTGTTTAGTTAATTTGTAAAAACTTCAAGTTTTGCACAGGTATCAGGAAGGCGGCGCCTGAAGTTGTAAAAATTAGGGTATAGGTTAAATAATTTTAAAAATATAAGTATAGGTTAAATGAGGGCGACCAAATAGGGCGCCCCGTGCAATTTCTACTAATTAATAGTACTTTCTAGACGTACTTGTTTTAGCATGACTTATATAATAACTTTTAGATTGTGTTCATTTTTATTATGGTTTATTAATTAACAATATTTATTTTATGCAATTTTATTATCTTTGTTATTGAATATTTTAATACAATGATATGCCTCATATCATATTATTGTGTTATTTTCTTGAAAAACACATTATATAGTTGTATCCTACTAGAACTAAAGAAATATTTGGAGCACAAATTACAAATTTAACCATGAAGACTTTACCGGAATAAATTCGAAAACCCGAAAACTAAACGAGATTGAAAAAACTGTCTTCGCTGATTTGATTTGGTTTATAGATTAAAAACTCCGACACCATTGATTTGATTGATAATTAAAAAACTCGAACTGACCTAACCTCTGTAACTTCGCATGCAACGGCAAGAACGCATAAAAAGGACGGCAAACTACGGAAAGCACTCAATAATTAACTTTAAATGGTAGATTTATATGATCATTTAAGTGTTGATACTTCAAACTCAAAATAGAAATGTTTTATGTTTAATTATCCAGTGTAATATTTTTACACATATTATTGAATTCGCCCAATTCAGTAGTTTTTCGGCTTGTTATATGAAAATAAAAATCTACAATAATCACTTGGCTCGTATCAAAACCTCTGAACAATAACCTAAAACTTGATTCAGTTTGATCGGTTCTTGAAATGGTTTTGACACCCCTATAGTTAATCATTGTATTGCTATCTCAATATGGGATAAGAAAATACAATATTTCTTGAATAAAACAATACATGTACTAACTACTAACTATACTGAATTCAAATGGTAACCAAACGGAGTATGAAATAATAGCATAACTCATACAAGAATAAAATTCCCTTGTACTGGTAACTCAACGTGACAGCTTTCATACACTTGAAGCAGTGACAAAAACATAAGTTCCAGTCTCAGTAAGCTCATAGGTTAACTACAATACGCCACATCTGATGGAATATAAGGCTCGAAAAGTACCTCTCAATGGCGAGGGTATCAAATCCGAGCTTGAAACAACAGACAAGGTGACAAGCGAGCAAAGCAACTTATCTAAAATACAGGATTATTGTCTTTCTACATCACGCTGTGTCGAATGTTGCATACTTTCACTATGCCACAAAAAATAGGAAAATCATAAGGAAGAAAATCAACACAAAGAATATCTTAATCATTAGCCACCTATTTGATGAGATGCTGTTGAGGTACTTGAGCAGAGACCCTTGTGCCCCTTCGACATTTGCTAGTGTGTCATCCATGTTCTCATCAATCCTGTGTGGACACCAAGTTATTATTTTCTTCTTAAAAGAATGTATTACTCACCCCACACTGTACCTTGACCAAAATCATATATGAGGAGAATTTATTGGGAATACCATTTAACATCAACATTTCCACAATAAAGAGTGACAACAAGAGAAGCAACAAACTTTAATTAAGTGGAAGGCACCATTTTACGCGATTCTAAATGCAGATAGCCCAAAGCATAAGAAACTTCATCCTGCTGATAGCACAAACATCATATTGAAGATCATTTATGACATCTCAAGCAAATATGAATTCACATATATCAATAATGTACAAAGATTTACTAGTAAAAAAACAAGTGCGCCAAATATTACACTACATATCACATTACAAAGATATGTTACATAAAATGAGACGGTGGGGTTCATTGAGTGTACATGCATAATACCTGGTGGAATAGTCGAGGTGCGGGTAAGCTGGCCCAGACACACCGTCATTTAAAAAAAATATGCATCTTATAACCCTTAAAATTTTCAAAAGCTCAATTAAGCATAAAATTTACAATACAACAATGGCATGTCATTCCCTTGATAAAATAAACCTACAAATTTGGATAAGATTTGTCAATCCCACAGATTTGCTCCCCTTACCGACTTAGTGTCAAACAAACAGGAAGGACTACCAATTTTATTTTTTTAAGAATCGAGAAGAATTGACCCATTTCCCTGAAACCTAAATATGCAATAATCTAAAAAACACAGGCTTCTAAATCCTTATAACTGACAGATGCATGACATGATCCCAAATTGGATCCTCAATGTCAAGGTTAAAAATCAACATTTACCATACAAAATAGAAGATCAACATTTTTCAGAAAGTGATACTGCTAAAAGTATAGTTGACAAATTGGAAAAGGTGAATTCCACTAGTTTCATTTGCCTTTCAAGTGAGATCATACTGAAATCTTATTAGCTAGTTCAATACCTTTTATACACAGCCTTTGCATTCAGGATCAGTTAGTATTGTGATTTGCGAGCTCATGACAAAGCCGAAAAAGGGGGGGGAGGGTCTGATCAGATTGAGAATTCCAAACCTAGTGATTAGTTTATCAAAATATTAACAAACAAAAAAACCATCACTGGTCATCAAATGTTAAACTTTACCACTAGAAGACAACATTGTTGTCTACTGGTTGTACTAAGATAACTACGCAAAACGCAAGCATTGAGATCTCTTAGATCCTTTTATTATTATTAGTATAAATCTAGTGATTCTTTTATCAAAATAATAGTAACAAACAAAAAATCCATCACTTGTCATCAAATATTGAACTTTACTATTAGGAGACTAGATTCATGTCAACTCGTTGTACTAAGGTGACTACACAAAATGCAATTCATTGCGCTCTCCTACATACTTTTATTACTGCTCTTGTTGTTATTGTTGTTAAATTCTCTTACATCCTTTTAATTTTTTAAGTGCTACAACAATTGGCATAAATACCTGATTGCAACCTCTCCTTGCTGAGAAACCAAGGTAGCAAGCTGATTAAAAATGCTGCCCAGCTCATGGATAGTAGACTCAACATTTTGAAGAGCTTCTGCTCTACTCTGCATGTAGCTGTCTTGCAACGGAACTAACTGCTGCTGCTGCTGTTGTTGTTGTTGCTGCTGCTGCAACAAGGGCTGGGTGTCTCCATCCCCTTGATTCCTACCAGAGAGAATTAGGAGGGAAAACTCATTGATACTTATAAAACCCAAGCTGATAGTGAAAACAGATGTAGAACAGAATCTGGTTTATCTAAGTTAATTTTCAGATAAACTTTTTTTGAAATAGGTTAAAAAAAATCAGATGGTTATTGCCGATGGAAAAGAAAGTAGAAAGCAATGATATTGAAGGGACTGAAAATGATATAGATGGTTGGGTGTCTTTTGTAAAGAATCATGTTTTGATGTAGATTTTCTACTTTTGGTATAACGCTTAGATACGGGAGTTCTTCCTACATTAATAACACAATTTAAATTACAGAAGAAAAACTGCTAATATCCAAAGTGCATGCCCCACGTGACTTTACAACAACTAAACCTCAACCTCAAGGTAGTAGGAGCCAACTATATGAATTCTCACTATCCATTTAGCTCCTTTTAGACCCATCTTATTCCAATATTCTATAAATTTAGGTTTTCTAACCCTGGAAGAACCATTAGCATATAGCATTAATCTGGACGAGGTTGCATATCTTATTAAAGTTCACCAATTCAAGAATAGAAGTTCCACAGAAGAAAAGGGGTCAAGTTAAAGTTGTGTGTAGTAATGGATTAGATGAATAGGATAAACTAAAGATACATAGGATTATCGTAGACCATGTTTGGAGAAGCAGTTATCTGGAATTTTTGGTAGTAAAAGCAGGAAGATAGATAGGTCATAGACTGAAGAGAAGTTATTCCCATGAGAGGAAGAGTTATCTCCTCTCTTTCAACCTTTAATTCATGAATCAGTTGTAATTACTTTTTGGCATCAATACAGGTAAATCAGTGATTTTGGAAACATGTCAATATTACCAAAACCAAAAATTAGAGAGACCACAAAATCCTTAACACTTCTTTTCTTTTCAATAAGTTAAAATCATTGCATTAAAAATACAGGGAGCAAGATGTTACCAAAATTACAAAAGAAATATGTAAACCTCATGGGTGCTAACCAAGCATCTACTCCGTGATAGCGGGCTTGTGGGCGAGAAGTACTAACAGTGTAAAAAAAAAAATCCATCCTCACCTTGGAAATAGCTGAGATGAAGTTGAACCATTAGACCAAGGAGGAGGGCTGGCTGATGTACTAGCAGTATTCCGTGAAGCTAGAGGACGCTGGCGCACAAATGGATTTGAAGCTTCTTTGGAAGCCGAAGAAGAAAACAACTGCCTTCTGTTCTCATGAACCTTCATATTCTGGAAACAAAAATACAAGAAAATGCAAATGACCATGATTAAGTATATTTTTCTACTGTTAACGATACAGGGCAAATTCATAATAACCACAAAAAAATAGTAAACAGAAGCATTCGCTAACTACAGACTCACAAAAGATATATTTGAGTAAGAAAAGAGGCTAACAAGGAAGATTTTTCTCTTCTTTTTAGATGTAGGCTAACAAGGAAGATATGGTCTCACCTCTGTCCGCATGGTGAGTACTTCTTTGAACTCCTTTGTGGCAGTCATCAGTTTGTTCTTCAAGTCATCTACAACAGTCGTCGAGTGACTAGTGGTATCACGATTACCACTTTCATTACGAGCATTAGAGTGAAGCTGAAGATCTACTACAGCAGAGTTAAGTGCTGTAATATCTTGCTTGATAACTGCAGTAAGCTCCTGAATTTCTGTAGTCGGATCATCAAAAACAGAAGTCCTTTTTGCCACTGCAATGAGACATGGTAAAACATTACCACTTTTGGATAAATCAGCATTTCTCAAGCCTGCAATCTAAATCAATTACCTTGGAAGAGAATCACAACCTATTTGATCCATGCATTTGTTTTCTCGATATTAGAAGTATACAAATGGAAATAATTTTTTACAAGTTCTCTTTTGTTCTCCACGAAAATATATTTATCACAAGTACAAATGAAAATACTAAAGAGAAAAGGGGGAAAATCATATGCCGGAATTGTAGAATGATGGTGTCCAATAGAAAGGATAAGATGGTTTCATCTGAAAATATCATCTCAAAAGTAACCTTCTAGAGCTTATTTGCAATCATAGGGATTTCATTCTTATTTTCAAGGCTTAATATCATGATTATTCTCATAACTTCTCATCTATGTGTTTTCATGGCAGTGTCATTGCTGATATTATTTTTCCATGTCAAGTTTACTATAATAGCTGCTACATCATCCTTTCCGTCTGATTTACTGATAGACTCTCTTTGCAGTTTCAGCAATCCGGTACAGTGTATCTATAAGCTCAGCAAATACATCACATGTTCAACTATTTTGGAGATCAATGTCAGTTTGCAGCTACACACTCCCTTTCTCAATCTCCTCTACAATGACACTAGAGGTATTTTCCTGTTCTTTTTTAGAAAGAACACTAGAGATATGCTCCTTACAAAATGAGACACTTATAGGTGCAATACGGTTAAATTATAGCAAAAATCTTGGCAGCGATAATTACTCACAGCTAAGGCCCCGGTATACTTAACCACATAATACGTCAAATACGAGAATTAAAATCTAGTGTCTGCAGTTTGCATCTTCTCTATTATAGTTTGGGAGGAAACCAAAGCATGAAAGGGAAGGTTTGTATGCACAACGAAGTCCAGGGAGGGACTGCACTACTAAAAACGTTATCTTGGACAAGAAAAATAGTTGTGGTCCTTGTAAGACCTGAGGAAATGGTTAAATTTAGCAATTCATTCCACAAATTCTCCTTGGCATCCATAAAAAAAGGTCAGTTGACCAAGTTTGCAACTCTTTTTTCCTTTTACAAAAGATTTACGGGCTTCAATCCATTAGACACCAATCAAACAAACTGAACTGCCCCCAGAACCCATGGTAAGAGAAAACACAAAGGAAGACCATAACTGGGGCATCTAAGGGAACTGCAGAGTCTAGTAAGCCCAAATTGCTGACCCGGTAACTTCAAAAGTCAAAAGGAATATCTTAAAGCACAGAAATTACAAATAAAACTACATGTGACTCTTGTTTCTGAAGGAGAAAGTATAAGATTTAACCAAATAGTCAAAAGATACTGAAATGGCTAAAAAGAAAACCCAAGAAGTAAGGGAGAGTTAAGAAGTCAGAACCATTAGGGTTGTAGTCAACCCCAAACAGAACAAGAATGGTCAACTTCAAAACACCATAAGAACAATGAGTATTCATATTAGAAGAAACAGCTAACTTCAATATCCGGCAAGTTCTGTAGGTCTCAATTTGGAAGAAAGCTTTTCCTATGGGGAAACTCTTCACTAGTTGTCCCAAATGTACAAAAAAAATAAAAGATATGCCAAGCAGTGCCTGGGCCAACGTACGTGCACCTAGATTCTGGAGTATCTCTGGAGTATATGCTAACTCCCACCACCAGCACAGGTACCGGGCAGCTCTGGCAAACGAAAAGAAATTACCTAGTGTTTTTTGCCTCTGTTGGAATAATTCTTCTTTATTAGGCTTCATGGCCTTAAAATCTTTTCGGATGGTAAAGTAACACTTCAAAAAAGAATTTACGACCTTGAAGCCTAATGGAGAAAAACGATATGTGCTACAACTATCAGCTATCAAGTTCATTGAATGCACAATAACACTCAAAATGCTAAAATTCAGCTCACATCAGCTGAATTTAGATTATATAACCCACAGAATCATCAGCATTTCCTTCGTATCACAATTCAAAACTTAAACAATAGCTCTAACTTTCAAGAGCGACAAATGCAACCACAGCATAAGAAATAACAAGCGCTTAAGTCACGCTCAATGCATAACAACAACAACAACATACACAGTATTATCCCACACCGTGTGGTCTGGGGAGAGTAGTGTACGCAGACATTACCCCTACCTTGTGAGGATAGAGAGGTTGTTTCCATTAGATCCTCGGCTCAGGAAAGCATAAGCACCACATTAATGAAAATATAGACAAGAAGGGACAGTACCAAAAAGCCATATAAAAGCAGAATAAAAACAACAAGACAGTAACACGCTCAATGCATATGCCATAATTTAATTTAGTAAAGGTAGCAAATTGCCAGTATGATGAGATCCATATAAATAATAATTCACATAAGAGTTTGAGAAAAGAAGATTTAAGAGCATAATAAGCAACAAATTCTGGAAATTACCAGAAAGTGAATGCAACGCACACACCAAATGAAAGAAGTCACTCAAGAGCCTTGGTGCTCCGATAACAATAGTAAATAGATTCGTCTCCATAATTCCATATTTCTTAGCAATGTGGTTACGCAGGAGTTTATATTTCCTCCCAATAGTGGGATGACTCTCATACTTGCTAGAGTAAAAATGTTAATAATCTGTCACCAACATGCGTGAGTTTATAGTTCCCCACGGTAGTGGGATGACTCTCATGCTTGCTAGAGTAAAAAATTTAATAATATGTCTCCCAACTATATTGCTGAAGTACCACACACAAAATCACTAATCTTCGATTTAATCTCAGATATCTCCATTTTCTCGAATTACAATTTACCTATTAAAGAATTAAACAAAATTGCAATTACTAACTTAAAATATAAAATATAAATGGAAGGGTTATACATGTAGTAAGTGAGTCATGTAAAATGGGACAAACGGAGTGTAGAAGTATTCTTCCACCTCCAAATTGTTTGCTACTTATAAAGCTAGCCAAGAACTAAATGGAACATACAACAACTAACTACTACAAAAATCACGGCTCAACATCAAGCTAGTTGGAGTCAGCTAATGATATCTTTGGCAAGCCTGGATGCATCTCGACTATTCCGCGGTATACCTGCTATCTCCCACCAATACTGGCACCCAGTAACTCCACTCACCAAGGAGTTGGCTAATGATATATTGACTAGTTTTAGTTTGGTCTCAGCATATATCCTGGCTTGGGACCCGCAATGTGAACAAGATCACACATAAAATGCTACATCGAATGAATTTTTAAAACAAGTAAAATATTCAAAAAGTAAATGGGAAATATACTAAAACATATTATAATTGCAAATTCTACCTCTACAACACAAAATAACATGTTAAAAAGCTTTAGTGAGACAAATGGACTTACATTTCGCTAGCTTTGCAAGCTTCTGCGAGGTTTGATGTATTCCGAAACCAATTTTCGAGGCTCGTTTATTAAACTCCGATTGCATAGCAACAGCGGACCGCTGTTCGTCCGATCTAGAACCACCACTATTTGTACTGCTGCTAACCGGCCCATTCTGTACGGACGAAAATGACTTCTTTAATCTCTCCGCTATACTCTGAAACTCCTGAGTCCGATCCCGTATTGACGCACTCGCTACTTTCACAGGCATTTTCAATAATATCCGGAAATTAACGGTTTCAATATACTAACACAAGCAATTGCAAACAATATGCTGTAGATCCAAAATCAAACTCGTAGACACATAAAATCTCACATGCGCATTCAAAATTCGATTAGATCTCTGCTTGAAGATCTCACAAACCCTAGAATTGCGAGATCGAAAAATTTTCCTCAGATGAAAACCCTAGATCTTGCGTAGAGAGAATGTAGAATTGTAGATCAGATGACGAACGTTGAGCGGACGAGGGAGACAATTCGGTGCCCAAAAAATGATTCAACAGCTGGTGCCAGGAGGGGAGTTTTGGAAGAAAAATTGATAGGCTGGAATGCTGGATGGTTAATCCGAACCCGAATATTTTAACCCAATATATTTGATGGGTATCATGCTGAGATTATAAGCCAAAGTATTTGTAAAGCTCAGACGTAGAATGTGTTCCATGTATTTTATTTTCGTCTTATAATAATTAGCAAAATTATTTTGAAGATCATTACCCCATATAAAATGACGCAATATTGGTTGGAGGAATTTTAAAAAGTAAATGAGATACATCCTTTTTGGCAGGTTATATAAGAAAAAATAATTTTTCACATAGTTAATATAGCGTTTGATTTATAGTATTAAATAATACATTCAAAATATTATGCAAGAATTATTTATTTTATATAAAATTTTATGTAAAATAAGGAGTCACGTAATATTTCATATATTTTACTCCATGGGTAAAAATTACCGTTATAATACTATCAAATTGACCAAGAGCTTTGGCACAATATAGGATTGCAACACCCCTGTTAAATGAGGCATATGAAAGAGGATCACTCCTTTCTTACTTTGATGTCTTATATCTCGATGTATCTCCTAACTACTTCACCCCTTGAACTAATTACACGATGTTTTTGTCATATTTAACTATGACAATGTTCATGTATATACTCTTTTTTTAATATTCAAATATAACTTTTGATTAATATTCTTGATATTTTACGCACACAAAAAATAACGTGTTAGACTAACTAGTATTGACTCGTCAAAATCAAAGCTAGAGCCAATTTCTATATTAAATTTATATAATTAATTATTATAATAATAATTGATGAAATATAATGCATTTAGGTATAACAAGTACTCAAAATTCAAGATTACAGTATGTGGTTGACATTCTCATGTGTTCACTTACTAAATAAGAGAGAAGTTAAGAAATATATATATTGTAGATAGCGAGACATGCTTTACACTCTTACATATACTATGAGTTTTTAACTTAGAATATATTGTTCTTTGACTTTCATTTATTTTAGCAACTTTTTGTTTTTAAAGTATATCCTTATCCTAATTAATTTTGAAGGTATGGGTAAAGTCTGCGTACATAATATCGACTTTATTTGCGGGAATACACTAAGTTTGTTGTTGTTTGTTGTTGTATCCCTATCTTAAATATTGGAGTTTGCTCATGTATGAGATTTTTACTGTAAACCTTTTTTTTTTTTTTTTTATAATAGCGGAATATTATATATATGCTAGAAATAGTTGTGACTGTTAAAAGTACTTGAAAATTTGCCACATTGGTGGCCATCACCGGCTATATTCTGGTATTCTAAAGATCTAAGCAAATTACATGCCATAATGTCTAATGATTTTGTGGTAAGACAAACTCCATTTACATCCTTTAACAGTTCTTGCATCACAAAAAGAGGTGGACTTGCATGGAGCTTAGGATTATCAGGATTATACTGTTTATATTGCTTCTTGATTTGCATCTTTTGCTAGTAGATGCGCCACTTGATTGCCTTCACGAAAATTATGCCGAAGAAGTAAGTCCTTCTGCTGGAGCATCAATAATCTGCAGGCATGAACAGTGTTAAATAAAATAATGTAATCGTGGTGAATTGCTTTGATGGCTTCCGTTGAGTCTGTTTCCACTTCAAGGGAAAATAATTTGAATTTCGTTGCAATTTTAAGGCCTTCATGGATTGCCTGCAGTTCAGCATGTAGGGGTGAAATTGCACTATCCACTTTTTGGTATCCCATTATTCAGTCACCTAAGTGATTTCTTAACACCCCCCCCCCCCCCCCCCCCCC
>ML370115.1:0-16020 GCA_005239525.1 Nicotiana knightiana
AATGCTCATAAAATGTAAGGTATATCACATGCTAAACCATGCAATTTAGTCTCGCATCAGTGGACTTTTACCATAAAGTTGAGCATGAAAATTGTAACAAATTGTATATTTGAGTTAGTAAAGTTATGGGTAGAATTTATCTTCGAAAAATTTCGGAATCTGGGCACGTG
Source organism: Nicotiana knightiana (assembly GCA_005239525.1). Taxonomy (NCBI): domain Eukaryota; kingdom Viridiplantae; phylum Streptophyta; class Magnoliopsida; order Solanales; family Solanaceae; genus Nicotiana; species Nicotiana knightiana. The sequence goes on from ML370115.1 coordinate 171, forward strand.
GGCTCGAGGGCATTTTGGTCAATTCTTTGAGCGGAGATGGGAGTTTATATAATCTGAATTTTTAACAAATAGTTGAGTATATTTTCATTGGTTTATCATTATTTGGATAGTTTCGTGGTGTTGCGCATCCATTGAAGTCGACATAGAGGCTTGGAAGTCGGGTATGAAATTTCGGAGTGAGGTAAGTCTCCTTTCTAACTTTGTGGGAGGGAATTGTCCGCCTAGGTGAATTAATTAAGTATGTGCTATTGTATTCGGGGGCTATGTACGCACGAGATGACGGGAGTCCGTGCGTAGCTACTACTATGCCATGTCCGGGTAGCCTAGGACCCACTAGTATGCCCTACTTGTTGTACCTGTGATCTTGTCTGTGATGTTAGACAGCTAATATAATCAAAATTGTAATTTAATGACTAAGGAAGATTAGAGTTTATTTTCTAAATCATCAAAAAAAAAAAAGAATTTATTTCCTTCGCGGCAATTATATATCCGAATAAGGTTGTGTTATTAAACGTTATATAAAACTCGGCAAGTGAATTTCGAAAAAGGGATTTAAATACTATTTGTTGTTTTTAAAAGAGAAATCGGTCATTTACGTAGGTATTTGTGTTCCCGACGTGTTCGGGTGGATTGTTAATTGTGCATGTCTGCATATTACCGCTTCACAATTTACATTCCGCGAGCGCAGTGTTATTTCCCCTACTCTCATGGGAGCGAGCCGTACGCCACGGCGAGTTTAGAATCCATTTTGGTACGGGCCGTTCGATCTTCGGCAGTGCATAGTTATGATTATTATATTGAGAGACGCACTTATGGGACGAGCCGTTCGATCCTCGGCAGTGCACAGAGAGGATTATTATATTGAGAGATGCACTTTTGGTACGGGCTGTTCGATCCTCGACAGTGCATAGAGAGGTTGAGATATGCACTTTTGGTACGGGCCGTTCGATCCTCGGCAGTGCATACATATAAGTACTTTATGGGGAGGTGCGCTTTTGGTATGGGGGGTTCGATCCTCGGCAGTGCACAGGCATGACTGTCTTATGACTCCAGCCGGTTGTCTCACCCTTGTGTGTGCATGACTATTTGGTACTATTATATTGGTATTGGCTTGACATGTATTTGGGAAAAAGGAAAGTGTACATTGTTGTTTATTCTCAGTGGTTACCTGGATTTCTGTACTTGATATGTACTCGCTACTTACTGTCTTACATGTCTACTGTATTTCATCATATTCTGTCATATATTATATTGTCGAACCCTAGTAAGTGTCTAATTTGACCTCTCGTCATTACCTCTCTGAGGTTAGGCGGGCGACTTACTGAGCACACGTTGTTTTGTACTCATGCTACACGTGTTGTGCATTTTTATTACACAGGTACTTTCATAGCAATGTGGAGGATTCGGAGACTTAGGCGAGCTGCATCATCCGGAGGTGATCCGCAGCTGACAGAGTCTCCTTCGCACTGTATCTATTTCATTTAAATTACCTTGTCCAGTTATATTTCGGTCAGGCTTGTAATGATTGTTGAATTCTTAGAAATTGCTCATGTACTTGTGACACCGGGTTCTAGGTTATGTATTGGGATATAATTGCTTAAATGTAATCTTTAAACCATTGTTTTTAATTAACAGACTTTTATTTGGTTAATATCTAATTTAGGAAAAAGAAATGTTTTCATAATTGTTTTAAAATCGGAAAGTTGTTTCAATTAATGAATGAGTTGGCTTGCGTGACATGGACGTCCGGCACCAGCACGACTTTAGGGATTTTGGGTCGTGACACCCACTCTCTCAAAAATCTCAAAAGGTCCGATATACATAGGGCTCAACTTGCCCTTCTTCTCGAACCTCATCACTCCCTTCACAGGTAAAATCCGAAGAAAAACCCTCTCTCCAACCATGAATGGAACATCACGAACTCTAGGATTATCATAACTCTTCTACCTAAACTGAGTTGTGTGAAGTCGATCCCAAATCATTTGAACCTTTTCCAAGGCATCCTAAACCAAATCGGTACCCAACAACTGAGCCTCTCTGTGCTCGAACCATCCAACTAGCGAACGACACTTCCTCCTATATAATGCCTGTTAAGGAGCCATCTAAATACTTAATTGGTAGATGTTGTTGTAGGAAAACTCTGCAAGAGGCAAGAATTGATCCCAAGAACCCCAGAAATCCATAACACCGGCGCGAATCATATCCTCCAATATCTGAATGGTGTGCTCGAACTGTTCGTATGTCTGGGGGTGAAATGAATGTACTTAACTCTACGTGCATGCCAAACTCACGATGCACGATCCTCCAGAAGTGCGATGTGAACTGTGTACCCCGATTAGAAATGATGGACACGGGCACACCGTGTAGACGAACGATCTCCTGGATATAGATCTCAGCCAACCGCTCTGAAGAATAGGTAACTGCTACTGGAATGAAATGTGACAACTTGGTCAACCTGTCTATAATGACCCATACCGCGTCAAATTTCTTCATAGTTTGTGGGAGCCCAACAACAAAATCCATAGTAATACGCTCCTACTTCCACTGGGAAATCTCTAGTCTCTTAACCAAACCGTTGAGCCTCTTATGCTCATACTTTACCTGCTGGCAATTCAAACGCCGAGCTACATATGCAAATATCCTTCTTCACTCTTCTCCACCAATAATGGTACCTCAAATCCTGATACATCTCGGCAGCACCCAGATGAGGAATACCGCGAATTGTGGGCCTCCTCAAGAATCGACTCACGAAACCCATCCACATTGGGCACAAAAATCTTACCCTGCATCTGCAACACCCCATCATCTCTAATAGTAACCTTCTTGGCACCACCGTGTCGCCCCGTGTCTTTAAGGGCAAGCTAATGGGGGTCTTCATACTGATGCTCTCTAATACGCTCATACAGAGAAGACCGAGAAAACATGCAAGCAAGAACCCGACTAGGCTCCGAAATATCTAACCTCACGAACCTATTGGACAAGGCCTGAACATCTGATGCTAGCTGTCTCTCACTAGATGTGTTATCCCGCTCAAATCATCCTCTAAACGAATCGAAACAAGTGGAAAGCAACTCAAAATCATCAAATAATGCCATAAGAAGCAAGCCCAAACGATAAATGTCGAATCTTTACACATTTGCTCAAAGTCAACCAAAAAATTAAACCTAGGCCCGCACCTCGGAACCCGACAAAAATCCCGTATTCCGATAACCATTCTAATACGAGTCCAATCATACTAATTTCATTCAAATTAGACTCTGAATCGATTTTCAAAACTCAATTAATCACTTTAGGAAAATTTATACAAAAATTCCTAATTTCTCTTTTAAAATCATCAATCAAATGATAAAAACGAATATGGAATTATCTTACCCCAATCCTCATAATGAAAATCTTCTCCAAAATCGCCCAAATCCGAGCTCCCCAACTCAAAATGTGATAAAATAACTCAAAGGTCCGAAATAGATTACTTATATGCATTGTTTAGTGGTACTTTATGCTATCGCGGTAGTACCATCGCGATCGTGAAGCAAAATCTGCTCAGCTTCAAAAGTTCTTACACGAACGCGACACTAAACCCGCGCACACAAAGACGAACAAGTTACCAATCACCACAAACCCGCAAACAATCCTGCTAACGCTATGCTCAAATCTCTCAGTCCAAGTTCCTTATACGCGAACGCAATATCGCCATCACGAACGTGAAGATTAACCATCCCCACTAACAATTTACGCATCATGATCACGTTTGCTCTCCTGCGATCGCATAACACAACTGAAACACCAGAAACCAGCATGCCTAACATGGTCCAAAATTGTCTAAAATTTGTCCAAACTCATCGAGCCCCTCGGGACCACGTCCGAACATACCAACAAGTCTCAAAACATAATACGGACCTACTCAAGGCCTCAAATCACAAATAATAGCACCAAAATCACGAATCGCACTTCAAATCAAGATTAATGAACTTTTAAACTTTCAAATTCCAAAACTCATACTGAACCATATCAAATCAACTCGAGTGACCTCAAATTTTGCACACAAATTCCAAATGATTTAACGAACCTATTCCAACTTCCGGAACCACAATTTGAACTCGATAACATCGAAGTCAACTCCCGGTCAAACTTATGAACATTTCAAACCTTCAAATTTCCACTTTTGCCAAATTGTGTCGAAACCTTCTAGGAACATCCAAATGCAAATCCGGGCATACACCCGAGTCCAAAATCACCATCAAGATCTAACGGAACCATTAAAACTCCAATCCGGGGTCTACACAAAAGTCAAGCTTGCTCAACTCTTCCAACTTAAAGCTTCTAATGAGATTAATTCTTCCAAATCGATTATGAAGCACCTGGAATGAAAACTGATGATTCACACAATTTATAATACATCATATGAAGCTACTCAAGACTTCAAATAGCTGAACGGAATGTAAATGCTCAAAATGACCAATTGGGTCGTTACACTATATGTTTAGAGGTAAATCCTTATAAAAGTAGGATTTATAGTCTGAACATGTACATTTATTTTTTCTTTTTCGTCACGACCCATTTTCCTCCTCCGAAAGACGTCGTGACGGCACCTAGTCGCTACGACTAGCTAAGCCTATTAACATTGATATAACAGAAAATAACAAATATAAAGAAAATGACTAAGCATAAAAAATGGCTATATAAAGGTAAAATGCCGCACGACATATACAGGTAAAATTTTTTTTGCTTTTTTACTCACAACATTTCCCAAAACCCGGAACCATGAGTCACAATCTCTACGAAATCTATCTACAGTTTGCTATGCAAGGGGTCTAAGAAGTACAGGAGGGAAACAAAGTAAAAGGTAGAGGGCCCTCCGAGGATCTGTGGATGCGTGTAGATATACCTTGAAGTCTCTGGTGGCTGCTGATGCTGGCTAATACTGAGGCGGGGGAGAGGTACCTGGATCTGCACACAAAAACATGTGCAGGAAGAGCGTGAGTACACCACAATAGTACCTTGTAAGTGAAGCCTAACCTCACTCGAGTAGTGACAAGGTCAGGTTAGGGCCCTACCGGTATAAATATAATGAAATAAGTCAAAAAGATATATATATATATATATATATATATATATATATATATATATATATATATATATATATATATATTACAGTAAAATAAATACAAAAATTTACAGGAAAAGAAGTTAAAGAAAGCCCTTAGCTCAGAACACAGTAATAACAACAAGGGGATCTCTCGGGATACCGTCCTGTAGTCCCAAAGTAAATATGCAGTACATGGGGGGATCTCCCGGAATACGTCCATAGTCCCAAAGTAAGTATGCAGTGCTGGGGGATCTCCAGGAATACGTTCTGTAGTCCCAAAGTAAATATGCAGTACAGGGGGATCACCCGGAATACGTCTGTAGTCCCAAAGTAAATATACAGTGCTGGGGGATCTCCCGGAATACGTCCATAGTTCCTGTGAACACCCAATTTTTGTTCCGCATGGAAATCACTACTAAAAATAATCAAAATATAACTTTTAATGAATTTTAGGAACTTTTCTTTATTTAGTTGCATGTCATGCATATTTAATACTTCAAAATTACAGAAAATTCGTAAAAAAAATGTCACATTTTCATTTCATGTCATCATAGGTTTAATTTTAAATCTTTAGAAATTAATTACTCTTCAATTGTTAGATTAACACATAAAAATCACAAAAATACACATAATCTTACACAATTTTCTTATTACATCTTTAGGTCTAATTAATTAGTTTAAATTTTGAATCCACAAATTAATTAGCTTAAGTAATTATTTCAAAAAAGGGGTTTAATCTTGCAAACTAATTTCTAAGTGTTATGTCAATTAGAATGGCTAACATTGCAAAAGAAAGAAAAGAAAAAGGGAAGCTAAAATCGGATTGGGCCAATTTTCATGGCCCAATTTCCTCCTAATCCATCCCAATACCCATCCCCCTCACCTATTAAAACAAACATAGACCTAGACCTAAGCGGACACAAAAGAAATCGGACCCCCCTCCTTCCAAAGAAAAAAACGGCGCTCCCCTTCCTGCCTTCTTCTTCCTCACTCATCTTCAAAAGAGGAGACCCAACAATAGCTCCCCCTCCTTGACCACCCTTCTCCATCTTCTCCAAGCACACCCTAACCACCCCTGACTGCCGCCCAAACACACCCTTACACACACACACAGAAGACACCCTAAATGCACTCTTGCTGAAGAAGAACGGCGACCCCCTCCCTTTTACAACCAGAAAAACCAGTTGCCTCTCTCCTATTCTTCTTATTTTCTCTCAAGCAGTCACTTGATTCCGACTCCCTCCATAAATTAGCTTCACAAACAAAGAAAAAGATTTGAAAAAAACTAGGGGTTTTGATAAAATCTTGTTCTCTGTTGATTTGTTGGACAAATCCAGTTGGTTTTCAAGGTCAAATTGAGTTCTTAAGGGGTTGTTTGTTGCTGCTGTTTTCGATTGTTGAGTAGCTGAGCTCCGTTCTTCATTCTAGACCTTTATTTGGTCTTTTCCCTACAATTTCTTCTACAATCTGGGTACGATCTGAATCAGTATGCAATTCATTTTGGTTTTTCATGAATGAAATTATGTTAGTTAATGTCACATATAGGAAGATTTGATGTTTCATGTATGCCTTCAGCAGTAGTGTTTTCTCCAATTAAATCCGTATGATACTCAGTACTCCCAATCAAATGTGTTCGGATCTAGCTCACTAGCTGTTGATGACTTAAATGTGTTTCCTGTTGAATTCACATGATATGTGCCAATTAAATATGCTTGGGTCCAATTTGTTAGAGACTGACGGTTGTTTCATAGTTTATTAAAAATTTGAAATCAGATTGTTAGATTTAAAGTAAATTCCACAGAATGCCTTGAAGCTAGTCAAACAAATATTCTAGGACAATTGCTTTAGCCATGCAATGGAAAATTTTCTTATGTTTACATGTTTAGCCCCTATAATTGAATAATTATTCACATGGCAGGTTTATTGCTCATCTTAGTGTAACATAATAACATGAATGAGATCATCCCTTTTGGTTTTGAGTTATTAAAATCCTTAATTATTTTTAGATGGTTTGCAATTTTTTGTAATCCCAATGTGTGGGCTATGAAGAAGTTCATCCAGCTAAATCCTGGCCAATTCAGGTATGAGATCGATGTACTAAAATTTCATCCATCATGTGAACAAATCAAATATTAACTCCAATAGTTCTTCGCCATACAATGTGACCTTCAATAGTCACAAACCTTAGGAAAATTAGTTAACTTATAAACATTCGTAGTTCTTCTATAGGTGCAATTAATAAATCATAACTTCTATGGGTACGGTTCCCGTGGCATGGTCGTGATACATAATTCCCATTTTGGAGTGTGCATTTAATGTGACCATACCCTAACTTCAAACAATAATAAAATCACATGTTGCAATCGCGGGTGCATTTCATGTGACGCGGTTGCGATGTGTCCTAAACAACAAGTGCACGCCATCGTGACTTGTTCCAAGATAAGTCCATAAATATCAAAAATTGTTTATATACATATCTCGTAAGCAAAAAATACAACTTTTAGATAAAGGTTCCAAAACTTAGAGATAATAGAATTTTGCCTCAAATAGGCACTATAAAACCGTCATGACCAATAGTCTTGATTACGTAATCTACACTCGGGTTCGACAACTCATGTCCCCGTCTTCAAACCATAATAAAATCACGTGTCACGATTACGGGTGCATTTCATGTGGCGTAATTGTAATACGTTCAGAAGCATAACAAGTGCACGTTCTCGTGACTTGTTTTCAATATAAATCCATACTTATCAAAAGCTGCTAAATTTCAAAGAGTCTAAATATACAATAGGCTAATATATGTAAATAATCAGATATTTAGACCAAATGTCAATAGTTAAGCGACCGTGCTAGAACCACGGAACTCGAAAATGCCTAACACCTTCTCCCGGGTTAACAGAATTCCTTACTCGAATTTCTGGTCGCAGAAAAATTAAGACAGAGTCAAAATTTACTCGGTTTGGGATTTTAAAATAAAACGGTATCCCGGAGCATCGTCAAAAATCCGGGTGACGACTCTGAAAAATTAAAATAAATCCCAAATCCGAATAATGTCACTTAAAGTGGAAAAACTCACTTATTACCCTTCATTAATCCACGGGTAGTGAAAAAGGAGGTGTGACAGCTCTAGCGACTCTGCTAGGGATCTAGAACCCAGAATCTCTGGTTCAGGGTTCAAGAATTCGAGCTTAGAATAAACTGTTTTATTTGGCTTTATTATCTGATATTTACATGTTTAAACCTAACGTGCTAAATGTCGTTTTTTACTTTTTTGATATTATCTGAATTGTATATAAATTGTGCTGAATCCCTCTTCTCTCTGAGTCTTCTAAATCATCTGGGAAGAGTGCACTTCGTGTGACTTCTTTTCTGTTAGATTCATATCCAAATTTTAGAACGAGGTACGGACAAGTTGCAAAGCCGGTGAAGCTTCTGTATTCCCGGTACGCTGCCCCGACCTCGGCTCGAGCTGTCCGCTCGGGTAAGCCTGGTCTAGAACAAAACCCCAGGTTTAAACCTAGAATAACAAAACCTCATGCCGGATCCCTAATAGGAACACTTATCTGCATCACGTGCATTTGACTTGGGGGACTCAACACAGAGGTTGGGTCCGTTTAGGACAGGTGTGCCCAATTTAAAAGACCATCCTGATGCATCTTACGTGCTACTTGCGTATCTGTTTATTTCGGCTTGCATGTTGACTGGCTTCTAGAATGGGAAAGAAAATAAAAAGAAAATCAAAAAGAAAAATCAAGAGTGGGAGGTAGGTATTTGAATAATTCTGAAACCCTGCCAAAATTTTGAAAAAAAAAAGAGAAAAAAGAAAATAAGCCAATGTTTTCAAAAAGCCATGTTTCCCGGTTCCGTCAAAGCTGGCAGAACTACGCATGTCTGATTCTCACCGGATGTGAGATACGTAGGCAAACCTCATCGGTTCTAGCCCCCAATTTTAAAAAAAATCCCCAAAAAATATTTTTTCTACCTTTTTCTTTTCCCCAATTTTTAAAAATCCAAAAATATTTTTCTTTACTTCCTTTTGTAGAAAAGTTTTTCTTTGAGACCCCCAATTTCAAAAATCCAACAAAAAAATTCCTTTAATTCCTTTTTAGAAGTCTTTCTTTAGAAAATTCCAAATAATTTTTTTCTTAAACCAAAAATATTTTCTTTCATCTTAATAAGTCCTTCATTCAAAAAAAAATCAAATCAATATCCAAAAAATATATTTTTTTTCTACCTTTTTTTAAAAAGTCTTGTTCCCAAAAATTCAAAAAAATATTTTCTTTCTTCTTTAGAAGTCTTTCTTTAAAAATTTCGAAAAAATAAAATTTTAAAAAAAAGAGATAAAATAAAAAATCCAAAAATATTTTCATTCTTCTTTCGAAAATCGAAAAAAAATTCAAGCTTCAAAAATATTTTCTTTTTCTTTAGAAGTATTTCTTTCATAAATTCAAAATAAAAGTCCAAAAATCCAATAACATTTTTCTTTCTTCTTTAGAAGTCTTTCTTTAAAAATTTCGAAAAAATAAAATTTTAAAAAAAAGAGATAAAATAAAAAATCCAAAAATATTTTCATTCTTCTTTCGAAAATCGAAAAAAAATTCAAGCTTCAAAAATATTTTCTTTTTCTTTAGAAGTATTTCTTTCATAAATTCAAAATAAAAGTCCAAAAATCCAATAACATTTTTCTTTCTTCTTTAGAAGTTTTTCTTTCGAAATTCACCGGAAAAAAAATAATTTAAAGAAAAGAAAAAAGAAAATTGAAATCAAAAAAATATTTTCTCTCTTCTTTATAAGTCTTTCTTTCGAAAATTAAAAACAAAAACAAAAATAAAAATTAAAAAAAAGAGTTATTTTATTTTCCTTTATTCCTGATCTTCCTGAACTACGCAAGATCTGATTCATGCGGCGTCATGATACGTAGGCAACCCACATCAGGTTCGATCGAATGATTTCAAAAAGAAAAAAAAAAGTGAAAAAAAATCAAAATAAGAATGATAATAATAAGGACCGACTGAGTCCATTCTAACGTGTCTTTTGTTTTACATATTGAAGAATGTTTGAGGTGGTCGGTTTATGGTAAGCTGCAACACAATTCACAAGGGTCCAAGAGATAATGCCAATGACAACTGACATCGAAGCCGTTGCGAGTGCTCGTGAGACTCAGGGTCAGAAGGTTCAACAAGAGTCTACTGTGGTTGAGGAAAATAGAGTACTGAAACAGAAAATGACTGAAATGTGTCAAGATGGGCCAATGGCCAAGGACTGCCCTTCTCTGTTAAGGGTTTCCCAGAATTCACACCCATATCGACAACTACCATTTCGGTCTCATTGTCTGATCAATCCTATCCACCTGGGTTCAGTCTTTATCCTAGTTGTACGACCACAGCTGGAACTCCAGTTGCATGCTCTCAAAGTTTTCCATTGACAACCAATCAGGCAACCACTGTTGTTATGCCTGTTTTCACTGTCCCACAGCCTACGGTGGTGCAGAGGAAACCTCATGAGTCACAATTTGCTACCCAGAAAGAACAATACCACTCTCCTAAGTACCACTCGTACTTATTTGATCTTCCTGCAAAGATTGAGAATCCTGCCCGAAAGATGGCACGTGATGAAATGACCCAAAGACTGAAAAGCTTAGAACAACAGTTGAAAAACATGCAAAGGTTGGCAGGTCAGAAGAGTATTGCCTTCAAGGATCTATGTATGTTCCCCGATGTTCGTTTGCCACTTGGTTTCAAGATCCCTAAATTTGAAAAGTTTGATGGACACGGCAACCCCATAACTCACTTGAAAAGGTATTGCAATCAGCTAAGAGGTGCAAGAAGAAATGAAGAATTACTGATGGCTTATTTTGGGGGAAGCCTTACGGGGGTAGCCTCTGAATGGTTTACTGATCAAGACACATCTCGTTGGTATGTCTGGGACGACATGGCTAAGGACTTTGTCAAAACAGTTCCAATACAACATCGACATTTCCCCAGACCGCAATTCCCTTTCAAACCTGAAAAAGAAACCAACTGAAAGTTTCACGGAATATGCGATTAAATGGAGAGAGCAAGCGGCTAGAGTTAAGCCACCCATGGATGACCACGAGCTAATCACTATCTTTCTTCAGGCGCAAGAGCCAGATTACTTTCAAAACATGATGTCCGCAGTTGGCAAATCCTTCTCGGAAGCGATCAAAATGGGAGAAATGGTAGAGAATATCCTTAAGACAGGCAGAATTTTAAGTTAAGCAGCTCTCAAAGCCGCAACTCGGGCTGTCCATATTGAATTTGATAATCTTAGAAACATGAATGAGAAAGATGAAAAAATCATGATGGTATCAAGGTTGAGAAGAGGTCCTAGGAGAACATCTCGAAGGTATGACCAGCCTCGTCTGTTTTCCGATGATTCCCATGAGCACTACTATCCACATCAGAACCCACAATACTCTTTTGCTCCACCTGAGTATGTTGTCCAGCCACCAAGACACCCCAGAAGGCGAGCATCGCAAAATCTCCACCAGCCTCCACAGTATTTCCAAGTGCCCTATAACCCACATTCAGGCAAGGGGTATAAAGGAGAACAAAGGTTAAAAGATAATTTTACACCAATAGGAGAGTCATATGCAAGCTTGTTTGATAAATTAAAGCGTAATGACATGATTGCACCTATTCCTCCAAATCATGTGGACCCACGTGCAAGAAGCTTTGACCCTTCTAAAAGGTGTGAATACCATTCCAATACCCAGGGTCACGATGTTGAAAGCTGTCGGGATTTGAAAAGAGAAATAGAAAGGATGATCCAGGAAAATCGGATTGTGATCCAAGACAATGACACCTAGATTATCATGCATAATCGTTTACCTGCACATGATGATGCACACTTTGTGGGGATGATTCGTGGTGACATGGAGTATGAGAATCCTCTCGGGAATTTGCTGATTGAAGTTAATGATTTTGAAATAGGAGAAAGCTCTGCTGATTATGATGAGCAAATTTGTGGTAAATGTCAAGCTTAGCAATTGAAAAGTCATTCCCTCCTTACTAGGAAGGAATAATGGTAGCTTGTTTTGATGTTTTTTCTATTATCTGGTTCATTTCAGGGTTGTGATCAAGATTTTATTTGCTTTATTGAGTCAAACCCTTCTATCCCTCTATTCTGTTTGTGTCATTATTGTATGTCTATTTTGTTGCTATTTACATTATCCGGGTTATTTTAGGGTTGTAACTCGGATTTTAGGTTGTTTGTCTTGTTGTTAAGCCCTTCCATCCTTTACTCAATGAAATACAATTTGTCCTTTCGTGTCATTCCATGATTAGTTCCTTTCTCGCTAGTTTTAGTGATATGACATGCATGCGGAAATTTTTTCCAGATCTTAAAAAACTGATTTAGTCTTGAGTGAGATAAGTGAGAAAGAGACACTTTTGAGGATGAATAAAGATTTGAGATACTTTGGAACTAAGGTCGAGTAAATTCACCTTCAAATCATTGTGAAGATCGGGTTTGAGGATGTTCAATCAATTGAGGCTTGGTTGAAAATTCGACATTAAAGGATAGAAAGTGTATTTCAACCACGACACACCAAGAAGATAGACATGTTCATCAATGCTATGATCACAAAAGATAATATGTTTTGGCGTTTCTCGAGGCCGGGAGGCCCTTTTTTTGCTACCCAAATACTTTATACCCTTTGTTACCCCTTTTGAGCCTGTGTTATTTTATTTGACCACCCTCTCTTGGAATCAAGTTTAGAGTCAAAAGTCCAAAAAAAAAAAAAGAGAAAATGAAAAAAAAAAGTGAAAATGAAAAAATTCCATGCCCCAAGAGTACAAACTGAGCAAGCTCTTAGAGAGTTCAAATGAAAAAAGAGAGAAAAAAAAAGCAGTCAAAGGTCCATGCCCCCAAAAAAATAAAAGGTGGGGCAACCTGTTTCGAAAAAGAAAAGAAAAAAAAACATGAAAAAAAAAGAAAGAAAGAAAGAAAGATGACAAATAGTTAAATCAGATGTTTGAACTACGTTAGACCTGATTCCTAAAAAAAATAGGATACATAGGCAGCCTTACACGGTTCGGTCCAACCAAATAAGATTCAAAAGAAAAAGAAAAAAAATACAGAAAAAATCCCCAATAGCTAAAACTGGGGCAGTAATTTTATTTCACTTTTGAAAGAGTCGATTCCAAGAGTTGTGAGTCTGCAACCCCTCATTTTGAGTCTACTTTGAGTCTTCATGCCGAACCTTCTTTCCCACCTTATCCAAAAACATTCCAAATAAAGACCCCCCGAAATGCCTTCAAGAATGCCAAGAGAAGCATGCAATGAGCAACGGTTGTCACGCGACATAGAACATTGTCAGTTGCTCACCCAAGAAAGCATGGAATCAGCAATGGTTGCCACACGACAGAGAACACTGTCAAGTTTCTCACAAAAAGAAAAGGAAAAAGAAAAAGAAAAAGAAAATGAGAGAGTCTTACTAGTGAAAACCCTCACGGGCACTGTAAGGCGATGGTAAATAGAGAAAATAAATGAGAGAGGCTTGTTGGTGAAAACCCCTCGTGGCACCACTAGTCGAAAGTGAGTCGTGAAGCTGATGCAAAGAATTGGCACAAACAAGCCCGACTTCAAAGGTCATAAGAATGGTGAAAGGGAAGATTTGATCAGTTTGATAGATTGGCCATTAAGTCCAAAATGCATGTCATGATCATTAAGGCTAGTTACCGTAAAACAAAAAAAAACAAAAAAAAATCTTCATTCTGTCCTTCCGACATGGGCATTTCTTGTTAATACTTGTTTCTTTGCATCATTGTGTCCTTCACTCTGAGTCAGTCCTTGTCAAAACAAGCAAGAAAAGATTTCAAAATCTGCTACCAGCTTTTCAGTTGCACAAAGTAAATTTGGCCAGCACATTCAGTTGTCACACTCAATATGCATTGAGGATTCATGAAGAGGCTTCCCCCCAAAAGACCCTTGTCAGCCTACTTGGCGCAAGAAAAAGATAACTGGTGATTCCCTCTGACAGTCAAATTGCTCCAAAAGGCAAGAAGCCACTCAAGATATTAGAAAAGGCCGCATAAGCAAAGATCTCCTGATTGGGATAAGGCTGACTGAGCCACAAATACTAATTGTACTGGGTGTGAAACAATCAGGGTTGATGCAGAGAAAAAAAGTCTCTTGAAAACCGACTCAAGTTGATTGAGCAAAAGCCAAGCTGCTCAGGACTCAAGGCCACAAACCGATCACCACTTTTAAAACTGACAAAATTTTCTTTGTTTGAAACAGGAACAAAGCAGTGCAACGGAGTTGGTTCAAAAAAAAAGAGAAGAAAAGAAAGAAAAAAAAAGAAGAAGAAGATAAGAACCGACAAAGAGGAGTTACTCAAATCTTTGTCGTTATCTGTGTGCATAAAATGTCGCCATTACTCTTCACATTTTTCCTCCTAGGATAAGAAGTCCTAGTCTGATGGATTTTCCTCCCAATAATAATCTTAGTCTGATGAATTTTTTCTCCTAAGATAGAAGACCTAGTCTGGTGAACTTTCTCCTAGGATCAAAATCTTAGTCTGATGAATCATTCTCCTAAGATAAAAAAAAATGACCTAGTCTGATGAATCTTTCTCCTAGGATCAAAATCTTAGTCTGATGAATCTTTCTCCTAAGATAACAAAAAATAAGGGACCTAGTCTGATTAATTTTCTCCTAGGATGGAAATCTTAGTCCGATGAATTTTTCTCCTAAGATAAGAAAACCTACTCTGATGAATCTTTCTCCTAGGATAGAAATCTTAGTCTGATGAATCTTTCTCCTAAGATAATAAAAAAGAGACCTAGTCTGATGAACTTTCTCCTAGGATCAAAATCTTAGTCTGATGAATCTTTCTCCTAAGATAACAAAAAAAATGACCTAGTCTGATGAATCTTTCTCCTAGGATCAAAAACTTAGTCTGATGAATCTTTATCCTAACATAGAAAACCTAGTCTGATGAATCTTTCTCGTAGGACCAAAATCTTAGTCTGATGAATCTTTCTCCTAAGATAAAAGACCTAGTCTGATGAATTTTCTCCTAGGATTAAAATCTTAGTCTGATGAATCTTTCTCCTAAGATAATAATAATAAAAAAACTAGTCTGATGAATCTTTCTCCTAGGATAAATGTCTTAGTCTGATGAATCTTTCTCTTAAGATAAAGAAAACCTAGTCCGATGAATCTTTCTCCTATGATCAAAATCTTAGTCTGATGAATCTTTCTCCTAAGATAACAAAAAAATAGAAAACCTAGTCTGATGAACTTTCTCCTATGATAGAAATCTTTGTCTGATGAATCTTTCTCCTAAGATAATATCGAAATCTTGGTCCGATGAATCTTTCTCCTAAGATAGAAGACCTAGTCTGATGAATTTTCTCCTAGGAACAAATCTTAGTCTGACGAATCTTTCTCCTAAGATAGAAGACCTAGTCTGATGAACCTTCTCCTAGGATAGAAATCTTAGTCAGATGAATCTTTCTCCTAAGATACCAAAAAAAACAAAAGACCTAGTCTGATGAATTTTCTCCTAGGATCGGAATCTTAGTATGATGAATCTTTCTCCTAAGATAGAAAACCTAGTCTGATGAACTTTCTCCTAGGATAAAAATCTTAGTCTGATGAATCTTTCTCCTAACATAAAGAAAACCTAGTCTGATGAATCTTTCTCCTAGGATAAACGTCTTAGTCTGATGAATCTTTCTCCTGAAATACCAAACAAAAAATCAGAAAACAAAAAAAAAAAAAAAAAAAAAAAAAA
>ML370115.1:16231-60924 GCA_005239525.1 Nicotiana knightiana
ATTTTAGACATAGGGTCTCCACTCCCTAGTCTTCTTTCCAACATAGGGTCTCCAATCCCTAGTTGATTTTATTTTTGGACATAGGGTCTCCACTCCCTAGTCTTCTTTCCAACATATGATCTCCAATCCCTAGTTGATTTCATCTTTAGACATAGGGTCTCCACTCCCTAGTCTTCTTTCCAACATAGGGTCTCCACTCCCTAGTCTTCTTTCCAACATACGGTCCCACTCCCTAGCAGACACCGGCATAACCTGGTGGTCTTTCTGGCAACAACATAACCTGTTGATCATCTCCTGACACTGGCATAACCCAGTGATCTATTTCCCCCAGGCAACAACATAACTTGTTGACCTTCCCAGACACCGGCATAACCTGGTGATATTTTCTGACAACAACATAACTTGTTGATCATTCCCTGACACTGGCATAATCCAGTAATCTCTTTTCCCCCGGACAACGGCATAATCCGTTTGATCCTCCCCAGACACTGGCATAACCTGGTGATCTTTTCTTGACGACGGCATAACCTATCAATTCTCTTCCAACATAGGGTCTCCAACCCCTAGTTGATTTTACCTTTGGGCATAGGGTATCCAGTCCCTAGTCTACAATAACTCCGGGTGCACTTTTCCAGGATTTTCACCACTTTCAATAATAAAGTAGTATAGATTTCCTTACAATAACTCACGAAATTTTCCTAGTAAAATCTGGGGCAGAAAATTTCGTTCGTTTGCTTTTTGATTTTGTGCAGATTGCATTTTTAGGACAATGGATTCGAGACGACCAAAAGAAGACGTCTTAATTCAGAATAAAAGAAAAGAAGAAAACAAAAGAGTTGAACCCCAAAGTACAAAAGCGGAGGCAAGATGTAGATTGCTCAAGACATGACTGAAGTCACGAGCTCTTCATGTCCCGTTGTGATCCGTAAAGCTGAAAAGAACAAACTAGCACCTGCAGCTAGAAAACATCAAGGTTCAAATCAAAAGTCGGCATGAAGCACCATTAAAGACTCAAGATCAAGCTTCAGAAGACTCATAGATAGGAATCTTGTAGCTCGTAGCTGATAGTCTTAGTCTTACAATTTTGATTTTGATGTAATAACGGGACCGCGGACTAGAGCCTCGACGAAACCTCGCTCGACTCTGCAACTCAGCATTCCATCCTTTTCCTTGAGCTACACGCGACCTGATTCCCTTATAACCCGGGATATGTAGGCTGTCCAAAACCAGGACTCGGTTGCACCTTTTTCTTTTACTTCCTTCCTCTTTTGAATAACGATATGGTCAAAAAGTAGTCGCACGACTCACTTTGTCTTTGCATGAATACTCTTCGTGTTTCAAAGCAAAGAGGGGCAGCTGTGAACACCTCATTTTTTACCGTATTTAGATTTTTCACTACTTTTTAGTATGTAAATATTATTTGAGTTTACTCTACGTATTTTAGCTTTTGATTCACCTTCTTTTAATATTTTTAATTAAAAAAAATGATAAGAAAAGATTCACGTTTAGAATACTACTTTATTTTGAAATTGCTCAATAAGTTAACCAAAAAAAAAAAAAAAAAAAAAAAAGGAAATTCATAAAAAAAAAAGTATATTTATTTTTAAACTAGCCATTTTATAATTCTTTTTAGTAGTTACAATATTTCCTAGACCAGGATTACTTTATTAGTATTGATTAATAATAATAAAAAAAGAAGATTCTTCCTATCTTTAAATGTGCACCCCCTCTCCATAATAAGACAAATAGGCTAACAAACTCTCACAATTTAAGGGAATTACACTTCACCCAAAAAAGAAAAAAAAAGGGGACAAAAAATTTTGGGAACCTTTCCTTTCTCTTTCTATATACTCACTTTGAAGAAGAAGAAGAAAAACAGTGGCCAAAAACTCGCCGTTGCCGTCGAATCTCCACTGCAAAAACCGCATCTCTGCCGCTGCTCAACCACGCCACCCTATCTCCGCCACAAACCCCAAAAACTCTTCTTCTACTACAAAAAAAAAAAAGGAAACCGTTGCTGCTCAACCACACCACCCCAATTCCGACCTCTCGAAAAACCACCACCCTTCTCCAAGAATCGACCACCACTGCTGTCGTCCCCGGAATTTCTCCAAAAAAATCAAATACTACCATAATCTCTAAGAGATATTAGCCAAAACCCGCACACAAGATCCCGCCTGGAGTCAGTCGAAACAGTCGCAAAAATGGCCACTATCAAGTCGTTTGCACGGTGATATTCTGTTCCGATCGAGTCGAGTTCGTCGCCGTCGTTCGAGCTCCGGTCTTGGTTCGAGATCTCCGTACATTTAGCTCAAGTTTTGGCCAGTTGTTTTGATCGTTGATTCAAAGATCTTACCTTCAATAGAGTTTCATCATGTTTAAAATGAAGAAAGTTGCTAGTAAAAGCATTTTGGGCTTCCAGTTGTACAATTCATTCTGTTCCCGTTGCGTCTCTACAATTTCAAAGGTAATAATTCATCTGTATTTCCTATTCTAATCCTCTTTTAGTTTTTTTTTAGAATTGTTAGATATTGATGTAATTGATTGATTTTTGTAATGATTGTGTTTTTTGAGCCATAGATCTGTTCATTCCTAATCTTTCATTGTTTATCTGTTTAAATATTTTGGCTTCATTTCGTGGCATAAACTGCGTGATGAGGAAATATATACAATCAGGTCAATAGGTAGTTTGGTTGATAGGAACTATCTAATTATTTGGTAAAATGGCAATTAATCTTCTACACGGGTTAAAATTCACATTTTGATTAATCCATGAAGATAGAATTATTTTTTAAGGAGGTTTTTCTTTTGTGCTTGTTAACTGATAATTTCATAGTTTGTATTCGCTTAGCAGAAACATTTCGAATAATTTGTGTTGGTTTTGATTTGTTGCGATAACCATAGTGTGGCTACAGATAAAAGGATTTGAGCCAAAACGTTTAGCCCACAAGGCAATAAGCTAACCCAACTTTTCATAACTCAAGCTTTCGTAATAATCTCAAATTTAGTCTTAGTTGACTTTGAATATACCCTATCGTCCAAAAATGCCTCTTTTAGACCAATACTATAAAACTTAGGAAATAATTTAATAACGATTGTTGCTTCAAATAAGCATTTTAACCATCATGACCATAGTGTGATTATGTAATCTACACTCGGGTGTGGCAACTCATGCCCCTGACCACAACTCCGAACAATAATTAAAATCACACGTAGCAATCGCGGGTGCATTTCATATGACGCGGTTGTGATGTGTCCAAAAATAACAAGTGCACGTCATCGTGCCTTGTTTAAGATAAATATATATATATTAAAAGCGACTAAAAAATAAGAAGGCTAAAAACGCACAATAGGTTTAAAATATGTAAATAATTAGATAATTAGGCCAAATATTAATAGTTAAGTGACCGTGCTAGAACCATGGAACTCGGGAATGTCTAACACCTTCTCTCGGGTAAACATAATTCCTTACTCGGATTTCTGGTCGCAGACAAATTAAAACAGAGTCAAAATTTCCTCGGTTTGGGATTTTAAAACAAAACGGTGTCCCGGAGCATCATCAAAAATCCGGGTGGCGACTCTGAAATTAATAAATAAATTCCAAATCTGAATAATGTCACTTAAAGTGAAAAAACTCCCTTATTACCCCTTCATTAATCCGGGGTAGTGAAAAAGGAGGTGTGACAATAGGCACACCACCACTGATATGTCGCTCCCCTCAGCTGGAAAGTGGTGAAAGAAGCCCTACTCGTCTCCACTATGCCCATAGTGCAGAGGATACGATGACACTCCTCAAGAAAACCCTGAGCATCATCTGAAGCTAGTCCGTTGAAAGTGGGTGGGTGGTACTTCTTATATCTCTCAAGTCAGAGCTGCTCTGCCTCAGAAGCAGCTACCCAGGTCTCATGCTGAACTGGAGCCACTGGGCATAGGAATAAACTCTAGGGCCTGATCAACCTAAACCATCTACTCAGGAGTATAAAGTTGATTCCAAAAGAGGGTGGTCAAAGAAAATAACACATGCTCAAAAGGGGTAACAAAGGGTATAAAGTGTTTGGATAGCAGAAAAAGGACCTCCTATCCTCGAGAATGCCATACATATTACCTTTTCGCGATCATAGCATTGATGAACATGTCTATCTTCTTGTTGTGTCGTGCTCGAAAGACACTTTTTATCCATTAATGTCAAACTTTCGACCAAGCTTCAATTCATTCAATATCCTAAAACCCGATCTTCACAATGATTTGAATGTGAATTTTACTCGACCTTAATTCCAAAGTATTTCAAATCTTTATTCATTCTCAAAATTGTCTTATTCTCAGTTATCCAAATCAAGCTTAAATCAATTTTCTAAGATCTGGCCAAAATTTTCGTATGCATGTCATATCACTAAAACTAGCGGGAAAAAAACTAAGCATGGAATGACACAAAAGGACAAATTGTATTTAATTGAGTAAACAACAAGACAAAAACCTAAAATCCGAATTACAACCCTAAAATAACCCGGATAATGAAAATAGCAACAAAATCGACAGACAAGACTCACACGAACATAATAGAGGGATAGAAGGGTTTGACTCAATAAAAAAAATAAAATCTGGATCACAACCCTGAAATAACCCAGATAATAGAAAAAACATCAAAACAAGCTACCAAGATTCCTTCCTAGTGAGGAGGGAATGACTTTTCAATTGTTAAGCATGACATTTAGCCACAAATTTGCTCATCAGAATCACCATGGCCTTCTTCAATTCCAGTCGGCAAGTTCCTGATAGGATTCTCATACTCCATGTCACCATGCATCCTCCCCACAAGATGTGCATCATCATGTGCAAGAAAAGGGTTCTGCGTGATATTCCGGGTGTCACTGTCTTGGATCACAATCAGTTTTTCCTGGATCATCCTTGCAATTTGTCTTTTCAAATCCTGAAAGCTTTCAACATTGTGCCCCGGGGCATTGATTTAAGGTCGATTTAAGCTTTCAAGTTCTTTTAGAAAATTGATTTAAGCTTGATTTGGGTAACTGAGAATAAGACAATTTTGAGAATGAATAAAGATTTGAAATACTTTGGAATTAAGGTCGAGTAAAATTCACATTCAAATCATTGTGAAGATTGGGTTTTAGGATATTGAATGAATTGAAGCTTGGTTGAAAGTTTGACATTAATGGATAAAAAGTGTCTTTCGAGCACGACACAACAAGAAGATAGACATGTTTATCAATGCTATGATCGCGAAAAGGCAACATGATTGACATTCTCGAGGATAGGAGGAAGGCAATATGATTGACTTTCTCCTAAGCCATTTGTATATTAGGAGAAAGATTCATTAGACTAAGTCCGATATAGAATTAGACTTGAATTGGCGAAAGTTAGTCTTTGGCGAATTCCGGTCGGCAGTGAAAAATAGGCTATCAGGGTCAGAATGGGATTCCGGAAGTTAGAGTAGGTTCGTAATGTCATTTTGGATATGTGTTAAAATTTTCAGGTCAATCGGATGTGTTTTGGTTGTTTTCGGCATCATTGGTGAAATTTAGAAGTTTCAAAGTTCATAGGCTTGAATTTGATGTAATTTTGGTGTTTTCGTGTTGCTTTTGGTGTTTCGAAGGATCGACTAAGTTTGAATGATGATATGGGGTGTGTTGGTATGTTTGGTTGAGGTTCCAGGGGCCTCGGGTGAGTTTCGTGCGGTTAACTGATCGATTTTTGGTTTTGGAACTTGGCTGGTTTGCTGGAGTTTCTGCTGCAAAGTTTTACTCTATCCGTTCGTGGAAGAGGGCTCGCGTTCACATAGAGTGTTTGGTGTGAGGGGTCCAGTTGTTCAATGCAATCGCGGGCGAGGGGGTGCAAACATGGGGTGTTGAGAAGGGTGGCCCTCGCGAACGCGGGGGTGTGTGTGCGTTTGCGTAGAGTAGGAAGCACTTGAGGACCCCAAGCCCATTAGCATGTGCAATCGCGTAGGAGCCCATGAGTTCGCGAAGGCCTGGGGTGGTGGAGGAGTGCGTTCGCATGGCTTTTGATGCGTTCGTGTAGAGTAAATTAGGGGCCTTTTGGATTGTTTCGCGATGAAGAAAAGTCTGGGCAAACAATTTAGGTTCTAAATTCGGGGGTTCTTGGCCATAACTCAATATTTCACTAGAGAGCTCGGGAAAAGGAGATTTTGGACGAGCTGTTCAGTGGAGTTCTTGTGGTAAGTGTTCTTCAATCATTTTTGGTTCAATTTCATGAATTTGTCTTGATCTTTCACCATGCAATTTGAGGAATTAAAGTAGAAAAGTTGGGAAAAAATGGGAGGAAAAGTTTGGAATATTCTTTTGGTGATTTGAGTGGGCAATTGTAGTTCGATTTTAGTGTTCTTGGTATGTATAGAATCGTGGGAGGACGAGGATTCTAGTGATGAAAATTTTATCAAACTTTGAGATGTGGGCCCGGGGCTCGGGTTTGGACGAATTTCGATATTTTTGTATAAATTGATAGGTTTTATTAGGTTGTGTTCCTTTAGCGTATATTGATGATGTTATTCTGGTTTTGGTTAGATTCGGAGCAATCAGGATCCAATTTGAAGGGCAAGGGCATCGCCGACTAGTATTGTGGCCCGGTAGAGGTAAGTAATGGTTATAAATCTTGTCCTGAGGGTATGAAACCCCGGACTTCATATTTTCCACTATTTTTTGAAGGGCGCACATGTCGGATTACGAGTATGTGCCACACACTGATTTTTGGATTTGACTTGGTCCTCTCCACGACAACTATTGAGTTGCGTATTTTACTCTAAATCATATGTTAAATTGTGTTATAAAGATATTGCTATATTTGAGCTATAAGCCATGTTTTGGGCCTCGTGCCGACTTGTTTAGACCCTTTGGGGGATTTTTACTGCTATTTCCTCACTGTTGATTCATGATTCACACTCAGTCATATTGTGATTACTGTTTTTGACACTCAGCCTTGTTACACTATTTTAAAGATATAAAATGATGTTTTGGGTCGAGTACCCCATTTTTCTTGTACGCTCGAGGGGCTTTTGAGAGGTTCTGACTGAGTGAGGCCGATGGCCTGATTGTGAAGATATGATACGCCACGAGGTGGCTTGATATTAGCGCTTGGGCTGAAGGAGCCCCTCAGGAGTCTGTATACACTCTACTGAGAGCAGGTACCTACTGAGTGCTGAGTGATGAGTGATTGGGAGGCATGAGTGACAGTGAAGTTGCCCGAGGGGCTGATACTGAGTAGATGTGAGGTGGTGAGTGATGTTGTGCCCGAGGGGCTGATACTGAGTAGATGTGAGGTGGTGAGTGATGTTGTGCCCGAGGGGCGACTTATGATTCATGTTTTTGCCCGAGGGGCCACTTATGATATTTTTCATTTTTACACTAAATCCTTCGGTTATTTTTATTTCTGAAATTGTTGGAAAACACATTTTTCGAAGGATTTTATTGAAGTTGGCTTTTAAAGCATGTTGATTTCATTTATCTATCTATATATATATTGTTGTAAAGAAAGGTTGTGCATATTGTGAACTGATGATATTGATTTTTATGTGTTTCTTGCCGCTTAGACTTGACTTATTTTCATTACTAATGAGTTGGCGCACTCACATTACTCCCTGCACCCTTGTGTGCAGATTCATGTGGAGATACCAAGCGTTAGCCATCTATTCTGCGCGGAGTCAGAGTTCGGTATATAGACGTAGCTGTTCAGCGTCCGAACATCTCTGTTTTCCCTTCTTTTGTTGTATCTAGCTATTCGTTCGGAGGTTTTGTATTATAATAGTATACCTTTTGGCATATTTTTATTAGATGCTCATGACATGTTGACTCCGGGTTTTGGGGTTGGTCGGACTGTTTAACTGTTTATTTTGCCTAATGAATTCAGTAATTTTATATACTTTATGAAATGCTTGGAAATGAGTTGGGATTTTCGGGAAAAAACTGTAGTTTTGTGAATTGGCTAGCCTAGTTCCACGATAGGCGCCATCACGACCGGTTTAGGATTTGAAGTCGTGACAAGTTGGTATAGAATCTAGGTTACATAGGACCCAACGGTCATGAGCAGGTTTAGTAGAGTCTTGCGTATCGGTATGGAGACGTCTGTACTTATGTTCGAGAAGAAGCAGAACCCTTAGGAACAATCTCATTTTCTTGAATTCTGTCGTGCCATTTTGTTGATTCTGGAAATCTAAACTTTTGTTGTCTATCTCTCCCAG
Source organism: Nicotiana knightiana (assembly GCA_005239525.1). Classification (NCBI taxonomy): domain Eukaryota; kingdom Viridiplantae; phylum Streptophyta; class Magnoliopsida; order Solanales; family Solanaceae; genus Nicotiana; species Nicotiana knightiana. The sequence goes on from ML370115.1 coordinate 24,438, forward strand.
ATGGTGAGGACTCGCGCTACCGATCAGGATGATCAGCCACCAGCTAGACCAGCGAGAGGTCGAGGCCGTGGTAGAGGTAGAGGTCCAGTTCGTGCGGCAGCCAGGGTAGTGCCAGGTTATACCCCTACTGTTCAGGGTCAGATTCCCTCCACATATACTCCAGTAGGACAGGCTCAGGCACCGGCATTGCCTATTGTTACTCGAGGTCGTCAGGAGACCTTGGCCCAGATCTTGACTGTGTGTACCACCCTTGCTCAGGTAGTTGCCGCTACTTCTCAGGCCGGGGGAGCCAGTCAGGCTCCAGTTGCCTGGACACCTGAGCAGGGTACTTAGGGCCATCAAACACCGAGGGCGGTTCCAGCCCAGTCAGTTGCTCTAGTTCGGGACTTCATGGTTCCGGTTATGCCAGAGAACGAGCAGTGTAGACTGGAGAGATTTAGCAGATTACAGCCTCCGACATTCAGTTGGTGCTGAGGGCGAGGATGCCCAAGGTTTTTTGGATAAGTGTCAGAGGATGCTGCGTACTGCTGGGATTTTGGAGACCAGTGGGGTCTCATTTGCCACATTTAAGTTTTCTGGTGCTGCTTTCACTTGGTGGGAGTCTTTTGAAAGGCGTAGGCCTGTTGGTTCAGCACCCCTCACCTGGAAGCAGTTCTCCACTATCTTCTTGGAGAAGTATGTACTTCAGTCTCACAGGGAGGAGGAGCGTAGGCTTTTTGAGCAGCTGCATCAGGGAGAGCTATTAGTGACGCAGTATGAGATGCGGTTTTCGGAGTTGGCTCGTCATGCTACCGAGTTGGTCCCTACTGATAGGGAGAGGGTTAGGTGGTTCGTGGATGGCCTCACTTACTAGCTCCACCTATTTATGACTCGGGAGAGAGTATCAGATGCTACATTCAAGCAGGTTGTTGATATTGCTCGAGATATTGAGTCGGTTCGCCGCCAGGATTGGGAGGATAGGAAGGCCAAGAGGCCTCGTGGATCAGGCAGTTCTAGTGGTATTCCTTATAGAGGGCAGTTTCAGCACGGTAGAGGTCGTTCATTCAGGCCTCCTAAGTCAGTCCGCCCAGCTTATAGTGGTGCATCTTCGGGGCATGGTCCTCGTGGTTCTCAGCCAGGACGTATTTCATTTGGTGCCCTCCTAGCTTAGAGTGCAGCTCGAGCACCACCAGTTCAGAGTTCTTCTATGCATGAGTCTTCCAGTGGCCGTTATGGTGCCAGGGGTTTCTATCAGTCCCCGCCTCCAACTCCAGGGAGTTGTTTTGAGTGTCGAGAGTTCGGGCACATGTTGAGGCAGTGTCCCCGTCGTCGGGTGGTTCTTCTCAGCAGAGGGGCCAGTCCTCGACTTTAACTCCAGTTACTTCACCACCCACCCAGGCAGCTAGGGGTGGTAGTCAGTCAGCTAGAGGCCGCCCTAGAGGGAGAGGTCGAGTAGGTGGAGGTCAGGCCCGTATGAATGCATTTCCAGCCAAGCCGGATGCTATGGCCTCCGATGCAGTATTTGCAGGTATTGTCTCAGTCTCTTACCGAGATGCTTTGGCCTTATTTGACCCTGGTTCTACATATTCCTATGTTTCTTCATATTTTACCCATTTTCTAGATATGCCCCGTGAGTCTTTAGTTACCTCTGTTCATGTGTCGACTCCGCTGGGCGATACAGTTGTTGTGGACCATGTGTATCGGTCGTGTGTGATATCTATTGGGGGTCTAGAGACCCGAGTGGACCTACTGTTACTCAGCATGGTCGATTTTGATGTGATATTGGGCATGGATTTGTTATCTCTGTGTCATGATGTTCTTGATTTTCATGCTAAGACCGTGAACTTAGTTATGCCCGGATGTCCGAGGGTTGAGTGGAGAGTTTCTTTTGAGTATATGCCTAGCAGGGTGATTTCCTACCTGAAGGCTCAGCGTATGGTTGAGAAGGGGTGTTTATCGTATCTGGCTTTTGTGAGGGATGTCAGTGGTGAGACTCCCACTATTTATTCGGTTCCTGTGGTCCGTGACTTTCCGGACGTGTTTCCTGCAGACCTGCTAGGCATGTCACCTGACAGGGACATTGATTTTGGTTCTAGAGAAGAAGAAGAATGGTTCTACACGTATGTGTATTGATTATCGACAACTAAACACAGTTACGGCGAAGAGCCGGTATCCCTTGCCTCGTATAGATGACTTGTTTGATCAGTTGCAGGGTGCCAAGGTATTTTCGAAGATTGACTTGCGTTCTGGCTATCATCGGTTGAAGATTCGGGGGCCAGACATCCCGAAGACTTCTTTCAGGACTAGATATGGTCATTGTGAGTTCTTGGTTATGTCATTTGGGCTGACCAATGTCCCAGCAGCCATCATGCACTTGATGCACAGTGTATTTCGGCCTTATTTTGATTCTTTCGTCATCGTGTTCATTGAAGATATCTTGGTGTATTCCCGATCTCGGGAGCATCATGAGGAGCATTTGAGAGTTTTGCTTCAGACCTTGAGGGGGAAGAGATTGTATGCAAAATTTTTGAAGTGTGAGTTCTGGCTTGATTCAGTAGCATTCTTGGGGCACGTGGTGTCTAGTGAGGGTAATCAGGTTGATCCGATGAAGGTAGAGGCGGTGCAGAGTTGGCCTAGACCGTCATCAGCTACTGAGATTTGCAGTTTCCTTGGTTTGGTAGGGTACTATTGCTGTTTCGTCGAGGGATTTTCATCTATTGCAGCACCTATGACCAGACTGACCTAGAAGGGTGCTCAGTTCAGATGGACTGAGGAGTGTGAGGAGAGCTTTCAGAAGCTCAAGTCAGCTTTGACTACAGCTTCGGTATTGATTTTGCCTACGGGTTCAGGTTATTATACAGTTTACTGTGATGCCTCGAGAGTTGGCCTTGGAGCGGTTTTAAGCAGGACGATAGGGTGATTGCCTATGCGTCAAGACATTTGAAGGTGCACGAGAAGAATTATCGAGTGCACGATCTTGAGCTAGCAGTTATTGTTCACGCCTTGAAGATTTGGCGTCATTATTTGTATGGAGTGCATTGTGAGATTTTCACTGATCACTGTAGTTTGCAGCATCTGCTTAAGCAGAAAGATCTGAATTTGCGTTAGAGGAGGTGGTTGGAGCTTCTCAAGGATTATGACCTCACTATTTTATATCATCCGAGGAAGGCCAATTTAGTGGCTGATGCCCTGAGTCGCAGAGCGGAGAGTTTGGAGAGTCTAGCCAACCTTCCAGTAGTAGAGCGGCCTTTAGCACTTGATGTTCAGGCTTTAGCGGGTCAGTTGGTAAGATTGGATCTATCAGCGCCTCCGTGGGTAGTGGCTTGTGTAGCCTCCAGGTCTTCTCTTTATGATCAGATTAGAGCACGCCAGCATGATGTTCCACATTTGATTGTTCTTCAGGACAGGGTCCGTCGCGGTAATGCCAGGGATGTGTTTATTGGTGATGATGGGGTCATGAGGATGCAGGGCCGGATTTTTGTACCCAATGTAGATCGACTTTGAGATTTGATTCTGACTGAGGCCCATAGTTCGCGGTATTCCATTCATCCGGGTGCCGCAAAGATGTATCAGGATTTGAGGCAACATTATTGGTGGAAGCGGATGAAGAAAGATATTGTTGAGTTTGTGGCTCGGTGTCTCAACTGTCAGCAGGTCAAGTATGAGCATCACAGACCAGGTGGATTGCTTCAGAGATTTGATATTCCGGAGTGGAAGTGGGAGCGGATCACCATGGACTTCGTAGTTGGACTCCCACGGACTTCGAGGAGGTTTGATGCTTTATGGGTTATTGTGGATCGGCTGACCAAGTCCACGCACTTCATTCCTGTTGGTACTACTTATTCTTCAGAGCAGTTAGCTGAGATTTACATCAGAGAGATTGTCCGATTGCATGGGGTTCAAGTTTCTATCATTTCTGACAGAGATACTCAGTTAACATCTCAGTTTTGGAGAGCCGTACAGAGATAGTTGGGTACTCAGATCGAGTTGAGCACATCGTTTCATCCTCAGACCGACGGATAGTCAGAGCGTACTATTCAAATTTTGGAGGATATGTTGCGTGCATGTGTCATTGATTTGGTGGGTTCATGCGACCATTTTCATCCACTCATGGAGTTTGCACATAATAATAGTTATCAGTCGAGTATCCAGATGGCTCCGTATGAGGCTTTATATGGTAGGAGGTGCAGATCTCTGGTTGGTTAGTTGGAGCCGAACGAGGCTAGACTATTGGGCACATACCTGGTTCAAGATGCGTTGGGTAAGGCGAAGTTGATTCAGGAGCGGCTTCGCACGGTGCAGTCTAGGCAGAAGAGCTATGCGGACCGGAAGGTCCGGGATGTGTATTTCATGGTTGGGGATAAAGTGTTGCTTAAGGTGTCGCCCATGAAGGGTGTTATGCGGTTCGGGAACAGGGGAAAGCTGAGTCCCAGGTTCATTGGGCCATTTGAGGTGCTTCAGAGGATTGGCGAGGTGGCGTATAGACTTGCCTTGCCTCCCAGCTTGGCGAGTATTCGTCCGGTGTTCCATGTTTCGATGCTCCGAAAGTATGTTGGTGACCTGTCTCATGTTTTGGACTTCATCACGGTTCAGCTCGAGGGTGATATGTCATATAAGGTAGAGCCGGTGACTATTTTGGGTCGACAACTCAGAAAGCTGAGGTCTAAGGATATAGCTTCAGTGAAGGTTCAGTGGAGAGGGCAGCCGGTGGAGGACGCCACCTGGGAGACCGAGCGCTAGATAAGGGATAGATATCCTCACTTATTCGAGACTCTATAGACCCGTTTGAGGACGAACGTTTGTTTAAGAGGGGGAGGATGTAACGACCCGGCCGGCTGTTCCGTGAGATTAACCCCGTTTCCCCCGTTTCATTTTTATCATATGTTGCTTAGCCTATTTATATTGTGTTGGGTCAGTTGGTTTGGGTTCGAAGTGGTCGTGGTGAGAATTGAGACATTTAGTCTCTTAAATTAGCTTAATAGTTTAAAAAGTCAATTGGGAGTTGACTTATTGGTAAATGACCTCGGAATGCAGATTTTATGGCTCAGAAGCTCTGTTGGGTGATTTGGGACTTAGGAGTGTGTTCGGAATGAAGTTTCGGTGTCTGGTGTAGAATTAGACATGAATTGGCGAAAGTTAGTTTTTGGCGAATTCCGGTCGGCAGTGGAAAATAGGCTATCGGGGTCAGAATGGGATTCCTGAAGTTGGAGCAGGTTCGTAATTTCATTTTAGATATGTGTGCAAATTTTCAGGTCAAACGTATGTCTTTTGGTTGGTTTCGGCATCATTTGTGAAATTTAGAAGTTTCAAAGTTCATAGGCTTGAATTTGATATAATTTTGGTATTTTCGTGTTTTTTTTGGTGTTTCAAACGATCGACTAAGTTTGAATGATTATATGGGGTGTGCTGGTAGGTGTGGTTGAGGTTCCGGGGGCCTCGGGTGAGTTTCGGGCGGTTCACAGATCGATTTTTGGTTTTGGAACTTGGCTGGTTTGCTGGTGTTTCGGCTGCAGAGTTTTACTCTATGCATTCGCGGAAGAGAGCTCGTGTTCGCATAGAGTGTTTGGTGGAAGGGGTCAGTTTTTCAATGCGTTCGCGGGCGAGGGGGTGCGAACACAGAGTGTTGAGCAGTGTGGCCATCGCGAACGCGAGGGTGTGTGTGTGTTCGCGTAGAGTAGGAAGCACCAGAGGATCCCAGGCCCATTGGCCTGTGCGATCGCGTAGGAGCCCATGCGTTCGCGAAGGCCTGGGGTGCTAGAGCAGTTCGTTTGGATGGCTTTTGGTGCGTTAACGTAGAGTAAATTAGGGGCCTGTTGGATTGTTGTATGCGAACGCGGTCAATGTGATGCGTTCGCAATGAAAAAGAGTCTAGGTAGACATTTTAAGTTCTAAATTCGGGGGTTCTTGGCCATAACTCAATATTTCATTAGAGAGCTCGGGAAAATGAGATTTTGGACGAGCTTTTCAGTGGGGTTCTTATGGTAAGTGTTCTTCAATCATTTTTGGTTCAATTTCATGAATTTGTCTTGATTTTTCACCGTATTTCATTTGGTGCCCTCCTAGCTTAGAGTGCAGCTCGAGCACCACCAGTTCAGAGTTCTTCTATGCATGAGTCTTCCAGTGGCCGTTATGGTGCCAGGGGTTTCTATTAGTCCCCGCCTCCAACTCCAGGGAGTTGTTTTGAGTGTGGAGAGTTCGGGCACATGTTGAGGCAGTGTCCCCGTCGTCGGGTGGTTCTTCTCAGCAGAGGGGCCAGTCCTCGACTTTAACTCCAGTTACTTCACCACCCACCCAGGAAGCTAGGGGTGGTAGTTCGTCAGCTAGAGGCCGCCCTAGAGGGAGAGGTCGAGTAGGTGGAGGTCAGGCCCGTATGAATGCATTTCCAGCCAAGCCAGATGCTATGGCCTCCGATGCAGTGATTGCAGGTATTGTCTCAGTCTGTTGCCAGGATCGGGAGGATAGGAAGGCCAAGAGGCCTCGTGGATCAGGCAGTTCTAGTAGTACTCCCTACAGGGGCAGTTTCAGCACGGTAGAGGTCGTTCATTCAGGCCTCCTCAGTTAGTCCGCCCAGCTTATAGTGGTGCATCTTCGGGGCTTGGTCCCCGCGGTTCTCAGTCATTCCGTACTTCATTTGGTGCCCTCCCAGCTCAGGGTGTAGCTCGAGCTCCACTAGTTTAGAGTTCCTCTATGCATGAGTCTTCCCAGTGGCCATTCTGGTGCTAGGGGTTTCTATCAGTCCATGCCTCCAGCTCCAGGGAGTTGTTTTGAGTGTGGAGAGTTTGGGAACATGTTGGGGCAGTGTCCCCGTTGTCCGGGTGGCTCTTCTCATCAGAGGGGCCAACCCTCGACTTCAGCTCGAGTTACTTCACCGCCAGCCCAGGCAGCCAGGGGTGGTAGTCAGTCAGCTAGAGGCCGCCCTAGAGGGAGAGGTCGAGCAGGTGGAGGTCAGGCCCGTATGTATGCATTTCCAGCCAGGCCGGATGCAATGGCCTCCGATGCAATGATCACAGGTATTGTCTCAGTCTGTTGTCGAGATGCGTTGGCCTTATTTGACCCTGGTTCTACATATTCCTATGTTTCTTCATATTTTTCCCATTTTCTAGATATGCCCCGTGAGTCTTTAGTTACCTCTGTTCATGTGTCGACTCTGGTGGGTGATACTGTTATTGTTGACCGTGTGTATCGATCGTATGTGATATCTATTGGGGGGTCTGGAGACTCGAGTGGACCTTATGTTACTCAACATGCTCGATTTTTATGTGCTATTGGCCATGGATTGGTTATCTTCGTGTCATGTTATTCTTGATTGTCGCGCTAAGACTGTGACTTTAGCTATGCCCGGATGTCCGAGGGTTGAGTGGAGAGGTTCTTCTGAGTATATGCCTAGCATGGTGATTTCCTACTTGAAGGCTCAACGTATGGTTGAGAAGGGCTGTTTATCGTATCTGGCTTTTGTGAGGGATTTCAATGGTGAGACTCCTGCTATTGATTCGCTTCCTGTGGTCCGCGACTTTCCGGACGTGTTTCCTGCAGACCTGCCAGACATGCCACCTGACAGGTACATTGATTTTGGTATTGACCTGGTGCGAGGCACCCACCCTATTTCTATTCCACCTTATCGTATGGCACCAGCAGAGCTAAAGGAATTAAATGAGCAGCTTCAGGAACTCTTAGATAAGGGGTTCATTTTGCCTAGTATGTCACCTTGGGGCGCACCGGTGTTGTTCGTAAAGAAGAAGGATTGTTATATGCGTGTGTGTATTGATTATTGGCAGCTAAAATGAGTTACGATGAAGAACCGGTATCCCTTTCCTCGTATAGATGACTTGTTTGATCAGTTGTAAGGTGCCAGGGTATTTTCTAAGGTTGACTTGCGTTTCGGCTATCATCAGTTGAAGATTTGGGGCCAGATATCCAGAAGACTGCTTTCAGGACTAGATATGGTCATTATGAGTTCCTACTTATGTCATTTGGGCTGACCAATGCCCCAACAACCTTTATGCACTTGATGCACAGTGTATTTCGGCCTTATCTAGATTCTTTCATCATCGTGTTCATTGACGATATCTTGGTGTATTCCCGATCTCGCGAGGACCATGAGCAGCATTTGAGAGTTGTGCTTCAGACCTTGAGGGGGAAGATATTGTATGCGAAATTATCGAAGTATGAGTTCTGGCTCGATTCAGTAGCTTTCTTGGGGCACGTTGTGTCCAGTGAGGGTATTCAGGTTGATCCAAAGAAGGTAGAGGTGGTGCAGAGTTGGCCTAGACTGTCATCAGCTACTGAGATTCACAGTTTCCTTGGTTTGGCAGGGTGCTATCGCCGTTTCGTCGAGGGATTTTCATCTATTGCAGCATCTATGACCAGACTGACCCAGAAGAGTGCTCAGTTCAAATGGACTGAGGAGTTTGAGGAGAGCTTTCAGAAACTCAACTCAACTTTGACTACAACTCCGGTATTGATTTTGCCTACAGGTTAAAGTTATTATACAGTTTACTATGATGCCTCGAGAGTTGTCCTTGGAGCGATTTTGATGCAGGACGGTAAGGTGATTGCCTACGCGTCCAGACAGTTGAAGGTGCACGAGAATAGTTTTCCAGTGCACGATCTTGAGCTAGCAGCTATTGTTCACGCCTTAAAGATTTGGTGTCATTATTTGTATGGAGTGCATTGTGATATTTTCAGTGATCACCGTAATTTACAGCATATGCTTAAGTAGAAGGATCTGAATTTGCGTCAGAGGAGGTGGTTGGAGCTTCTCAAGGATTATGACCTCACTATTTTATATCATCCGGGGGAGGCAAATATAGTGGCCGATGCCCTGAGTCACAGAGCGGAGAGTTTGGGGAGTCTAGCCTACCTTCCAGTAGCAGAGCGGACTTTAGCACTCGATGTTCTGGCTTTAGGGGGTCAGTTGGTGAGATTGGATCTATCAGCGCCTCCGCGGGTAGTGGCTTGTGTAGCCTTCAGGTCTTCTCTTTATTATCAGATTAGAGCACGCCAGTATGATGATCCACATTTGATTGTTCTTCAGGACAAGGTCCGTCGCGCTGATGCCAGGGATGTGGTTATTGGTGATGATGGGGTCATGAGGATGCAAGGCCGGATTTGCATGCCCAATGTAGATGGACTTCGAGATTTGATTCTGGCTGAGGCCCATAGTTTGCGGTATTCCATCCATCCGGGTGCCGCAAAGATGTACAGGATTTGAGGCAGCATTATTGGTGGAGACGGATGAAGAAAGATATTGTTGAGTTTGTGGCTCGGTGTCTCAATTGTCAGCAGGTCAAGTATGAGCACCAGAGACCAGGTGGATTGCTTCAGAGATTTGACATTCCGGAGTGGAAGTGGGAGCAGATCACCATGGACTTCGTAGTTGGACTCCCATGACCTTCGAGGAGGTTTGATGCTTTATGGGTTATTGTAGATCGGCTGACCAAGTCCGCGCACTTCATTCCTTTTAGTACTACTTATTCTTCAGAGCGATTAGGTGAGGTTTACGTTAGGGAGATTGTCCGAATGCATGGGGTTCCAGTTTCTATCATTTCTGACATAGGTACTCAGTTCACATCTCAGTTTTGGAGAGCCATACAGAGAGAGTTGGGTACTTAGGTCGAGTTAAGCACATCGTTTCATCCTCAGACCGACGGGCAGTCGGAGCGTACTATTCAAATTTTGGAGGATATGTTGCGTGCATGTGTCATTGATTTTGGGGGTTCATGGGACCACTTTCTTCCACTCGCGGAGTTTGCATATAATAACAGTTATCAGTTGAGTATCCATATGGCTCTGTATAATGTTTTATATGGTAGGAAATGCAGATCTCCAGTTGGTTGGTTTGAGCCGGGCGAGGCTAGACTATTGGGCACAGACCTAGTTCAGGATGCATTGGGTAAGGAGAAGTTGATTCAGGAGCGGCTTTGCACAGCGCAGTCTAGGCAGAAGAGCTTTGCGGATCGGAATGTCCGGGATGTGTCTTTCATGGTTGGGGATAAGGTGTTTCTGAAGGTGTCGCCCATGAAGGGTGTTATGCGGTTCGGGGAGAGAGGAAAGCTAAGTTCTAGGTTCATTGGGCCATTTGAGGTGCTTCAGAGGATTGGCGACGTGGCTTATCGGCTTGTCTTGCCTCTGAGCTTGGCGAGTATTCATCCGGTGTTCCATGTTTTGATGCTCCGGAAGTATGTTGGTGACCCGTCTCATGTTTTGGACTTCATCACGGTTCAGCTCGAGGGTGATATGTCATATGAGGTAGAGCTAGTGGCTATTTTGGGTCGACATGTCAGAAAGTTGAGGTCTAAGGATATAGCTTCAGTGAAGGTTCAGTGGAGAGGGTAGCCGGTGGCGGATTCCACCTAGGAGAACGAGCGGAAGATGCGGGACAAATATCCTCACTTATTCGAGACTCCAGGTATGCTTCAAGACCGTTCGAGGATGAACGTTTGTTTAAGAGGGGGAGGATGTAACGACCCGACCGGTCGTTCCTTGAGATTAGCCCCGTTTCCCCTGTTTCTATTTTATCATATGTTGCTTAACCTATTTATGTTGTGTTGGGTCAGTTGGTACGGGTTCGGATTGGTCGTGGTGAGAATTGAGACACTTAGTCTCTTAAATGGGCTTAATGGTTGAAAAAGTCAATTGGGAGTTGAATTATTGGTAAACGACCTCAAAATGCAAATTTTATGGCTCGGATAGCTTCGTTAGGTGATTTGGGACTTAGGAGTGTGTTCGGAATGAATTTTCGATGTCTGGTGTAGAATTAGACTTGAATTGACGAAAGTTAATTTTTGGCGAATTACGATCGGTAGTGGAAAATAGGTTGTCGGGGTCAGAATGGGATTTCGGAAGTTGGAGCAGGTTCGTAAAGTCATTTTGGATATGTGTGCAAATTTTCAGGTCAATCGGATGTGTTTTGGTTGGTTTCGGCATCATTGGTGAAATTTAGAAGTTTCAAAGTTCATAGGCTTGAATTTGATGTAATTTTGGTGTTTTCGTGTTGTTTTTGGTGTTTTGAATGCTCAACTAAGTTTGAATGATGATATGGAGTGTGTTGGTAGGTGTGGTTGAGGTTCCGGGGGCCTCGGATGTGTTTCGAGCGGTTAATAGATCGATTTTTGGTTTTGGAACTTAGCTGGTTTGCTGGTGTTTCTGCTGTAGAGTTTTACTCTATGCGTTCGCAGAAGAAGGCTCGCGTTCATATAGAGTGTTTGGTGGAAGGGGGCCAGTTGTTCAATGCGTTCGCGGGCGAGGGGGTACAAACCGGAGTGTTGAGCAGGGTGGCCATTGCGAACGAGGTGCTGTGTGTGCGTTCGCGTAGAGTAGGAAGCATCTGAGGACCCCAGGCACATTGGTTTGTGCGATCGCGTAGGAGCCCATGCGTTCGCGAAGGCCTGGGGTGGTGGATCAGTGTGTTCGCATGGCTTTTGGTGTGTTCGCGTAGAGTAAATTAAGGGCATGTTGGATTGTTCTATGCTAACGCGGTCAATGTGATGCGTTCGCGATGAAGAAAAGTTTGGGCAGACAGTTTAAGTTCTAAATTCGAAGGTTCCTTGCCATAACTCAATATTTCATTAGAGAGCTCGGGCAAAGGAGATTTTGGACGAGCTTTTTAGTAGGGTTCTTGTGGTAAGTGTTCTTCAATCATTTTTGGTTCAATTTCATGAGTTTGTCTTGATTTTTCACCATGCAATTTGCGGTATTAAAGTGGAAAAGTTGGGAAAAAATGGAAGGAAAAATTTGGAAAATTCTTTTGGTGATTTGAGTGGGAAATTGTGGTCCGATTTTAGTGTTCTTGGTATGTATAGAATCTTGGCAATAGTGACGAAAATTTTATCGAATTCCGAGACGTGGGCCCAGGGCTCAGGTTTGGCATTTTTGTATAAATTGATAGTTTTCGATTGGGTTGTGTTCCTTTAGCGTATATTGATGATGTTAATCTGGTTTTGGTTAGATTCGGAGCAATCATGAGCCAATTTGAGGGGCAAGGGCATCGCAGACTAGTATTGTGGCCTGATAGAGGTAAGTAATGGTTATAAATCTTGTCCTGAGTGTATGAAACCCCGGATTTCATATTTTCCACTGTTTTAAGAAGGGTGCACATGTCGGATGACGAGTATGTGGTGCACACTGATTTTTGGATTGGACTTGGTCCTCTCCACGACAACTATTTAGTTGTGTATTTTACTCTAAATCATATGTTAAATTGTGTTCTAAAGACTATTGCTATATTTGGGCTATAAGCCATGTTTGGGGCCTCGTGCCGACTTGTTTAGACCCCTTGGGGTCTCCAATACCTAGTTGATGACTTTCCAACATAGGGTCTCCAATCCCTAGTTGATTTTATCTTAGACATAGGGTCTCCACTCCCTAGTTTACGTTTCCTCCGGGTACACCACTCCCCCCTTTTTACCGCTTTCAATAATGAAGTAATATAGAATTTTTTTACAATAACTCACGAAAATTTTTCTAGTGAAAACTGGGGCAGAAAAATTTTGTTCGTTTGTGTTGATGCTTGAGCAGGTTATACCTCGAGGCGCAGGGTTCGAGATGACCAAAGAAATAAGTCTCAATCCTGAACAAAAGAAAAGAAAAAGAAGTGAATCCAAATGCAGAAGTAGATGTAAGATGTGAATTGTTCAATACATGACTGAAGACACAAGCTCTACATGTTCCTTCTTGATCCGAAAAACTGAAAAAGAATAAGCTAGCACCTGCAGCTAACAAGCATCAAGATCTAAATAAAATGTCTGAATGAAGAACCTTTCAATACTCAAGATCAAGCTTCAGAAGACTCATAGATAGGAATCTTTTAACTCATAACTGATAGGCTTGTTTATTTCTTTTACATTTTTTATTTTGATGTAATAACGGGACCGCGGACCGGAGCCTCGACGGAACCTCGCTCGACTCTCGAACTCATCACTCCATCATTCTTCTTGAACTACACGCGACCTGATTCCCTTATAACCCGGGATATGTAGGCTGTCCAAAATCAGGACTCGGTTGCACCCTTTCCTTTGTTTATTTTCCCTTTTGAATAAAGGTTAAGTCAAAATTAGTCACATGGCTCACCTTGTCTTTGCCTGAAAACTCTTCATGTTTCCAAGCAAAGAGGGGCATGTTGTGAGCACCTAATTTTTGATCAAATTCAAAATTTTCACCACTTTTTAGTATGCAAATATTATTTGAGTTTAATCTACATATTTTTACCTTTATTTTATTTTTAGTAGGTTTTATTTTAGAAAATTAAAAATCCCAAAAATTATATGTTCTTGATTTTAAATATTTAGCTAGTATTTCTTGTTTTTACTAATGAATCATTTCCATGTGACAAGATTCTTGCTTATCTTTTGCAACAAACTCGCATGCTCTCTCCAAAAACTCACATGCTCATATACACTCTTTTTTCTTGGATACCAATTAATCTCTATACCTACTCCTATATAAACACACACAAATACACACTAGAGGGGAAGGGACACCGAAGGAAAAAAGGAGAAAAAAGCTGCACATCAACTCACTCCCTTTAAGAACAAGAACTCCTCCCTTTCCTCCATGGAAACCAGCCAACTTCAGCCATGAAAAACTCATGAAAACCTCTAATTTCTCCTTAAAATCAGCCATCTTCCTCATCACCTAAGATCCAATTGAAGCAATACCAAATTCTTCCGTTAAACTACCAAAAACAGCCATGTAAAGCATTCAAACATCACCAAAAAAATTACAACCAAACTCCAGCGAAAATCAATCCAAAACAATAGCTCAAACGCAACAAAAATTCAGCAACAACGCACCAGAAATCAGCTCCAAAAGAGTCCCAAAATCAGCACTCCAAACTCAGCAAGAACAACTCTATTTTCAACCGAAAACCCAGTAAAAATCAGCCTTGAAACCAACTGCTTTTCCTCCACAAAACCCAGCAGATCCTAACCAAAAATGGAATAAATCGAGTGAAGCTTTCGTTGAGTCCGATTTTCATTTTTCGATAGCTTCGTTTGAGTTTGTCAGCGAAGCTGTCCGGTCGAGTTTTGAAGAAAGATCCATGGCATTTAATATTGTTGTATTACACATCCATCAATAAAGATCTGATTTCTCCATGTTTATCCCTTTATTATGTGTTTCGTTAAGTTATTCTACTTTTGGTATTAAACGAATGAAATTCCTACTTTGAGTGTTTAATTCGATTTGTATTATGCTTTTGATTATACCGTCTATGATTGATGAGTTGTTTATTTGTGAATTTATTAGTTATGTAGATGAACTTATTTTGTCTTTTATGAATACTTTTTGGTGATTATAAAAATTCATGTGATTTACAAAGTTTTCCCTGGTTTTGGGTCTTAAGTTCTTGAAGTTAAAAAATATTTTCTTTATTGCAGAAATAATATGAAATTGTTAACTTTAGCGGGCCATGAGACGTGCAATTAACTTGGTCTAGAATGGTATTCGTTACTCTATGGCCATTTGATTGCAAATTTCCAATTGCTTGTGTTTTTCTTGAGCTAATTGATTCACGTTACCGTGACTTTGTGATTTAGCATATCTAATTCAAGATAAACTCTCTGGTGGTAATAATAATTACATAGATATTAATTAGTTTTTCTTTTTCTGTAAAAGTACACATAATTTGGATTGTTAGATAAGAATTAATATGCCATCAGAATTAATGTTGCCGTAAACAGCCCCATTTAATTGAAGAAATGTATCACATAGTATGGAACCTTCACACCTAGTCACACGACATAAGGCCTTTAGCTTAGAGACACAATCATAGACTTAGGTATATTCCTAATCGAATTAACTATTATAATTATGTACACGTACGCGTGACATAGTTGTGATGCCAAAAACAAGCTGAGGAACAAGTTCGTGTGATCGGGGTTAAACATTCTTAGTAAAATAAAACGCCTTAATCAAACACTTGTACAAATTCCTTTAGGCACAATTTTAAAACTAGTATCGTGATTGTGTACATGTTCGCGTAACGTGATCCCGATTTTTTCAAATAAATTCAAGGTATGCGTCCGCGCGACTTTGACCAAGATTTTTCTTAAATAAACTAAGTGGTATGTACACATACACGTGACACGATTCTTGTCACGACACAAAAATCTATTAAGGTCGTGATGGCGCCATACACCATCGTCAGGCAAGCTAATCATTAACTAGTTAAAATAAATTCCGGTTTTGACATTTTTGAAATCATTACCTTTAACTTATTACGTAATAACTAAACAAAAATCCGTTAAGCAAATACGATGGTTTAAATATTCCAGTTTAGCAAATATATCCCAAACACATCCCAGAACCTGGTGTCACAAGTGCATGAGCAATTTCTAAGAATTTATACAATCATTACAAAGCTTGTCCGAGATACAAATTGGACAATAAATTTAAAATAAAATGAATACAATACGAGGGAGACTCTGTCAGCTGCGGATCACCTCCGGATGATGCAGCTCGCCTAAGTCTCCAAACCAGCCACATCGCTGTGAAAGTACATAAGCAACAAAAAAATGCACAGCAAGTGTAGCATGAGTACGAAAACAACATGTACTCAGTAAGTCGCCCGCCTAACCTCAGAGAGGTAGTGACGAGGGGTCGAATTAACACTCTCTAAGGTCCAACAAATTAATTTAACATAATATGATATCAGTAATAGGCATACGAGGATGAAAAAAACAGTAAACATTAAATATAACTGCAACTCAAATAAATGCTGAAAGTAAATAAATAATTACTACTTCTTTTTCCCCCAAATATCTTAAATAAACAGTCCATGAAATCATTAACAATTTAGCATGTGCATACGGGATAAGGACAACCGGCCTGGGCCATCATAATAATCATATATGTGCACTGCCGAGGGTCGAACAGCCCGAACACTAAGTGCATCTTTTCCATAAAATAATCATATCTATGCACTGTCGAGGGTCGAACGGCCCAAACCATAAGTGCATCTTTCAATCCGCCGTGGCGTACGGCCCACTCCCATGAGAGTGGGGGAAATCACACTGCGCTCGCGGAATGTAAATTGCGAAGCAGTCACACACAATCATGCAAAATCAAACAGTCCACCCCGACTACATCGGGAAAACAAATACTTAAGTAAATGAAAATTTTCTCTTTTAAAAGTCACAAAAATAGTATTTAAATATTTTCTCAAAATTCATTTGCCAAGTTTAACAATATTCAATAATAAAATTTTATCAGGAATGCAATTATCCACGGAGGAAATTAATTCTCTTTCTAAATGATTAAGAAGGTACACCCTAGCCTTCGTAGGAAATAAGTTACAAACTCGATAGCATTATCAGTCTAATACTATTGGCAGGATCACATGTACAACACGTAAGGCATGCTAGTGGGTCCTAGACTACCCGGACATGGTCAGGGAGAAGGTGTTAGGCACTCCCGAGTTCTGTGGTTTTAGCACGGTCGCTTAATGATTCATACTTGGCTTACGTTATCTAATTACTCATTTTTGGTCCTATATATATTTACCTTTTACCGCTTCTAATTACTCGACTAATAGTATTTAAAGAATTATCTTAATACGAGTTACGCGTACGTATTCTCATTCAGTTTGGTGTGTCAAGAATTGTAACAACCCGATCGGTTGTTTTGAGCTCTAGCGCATTGTTCAGCGGTTTGAAGTCATGAGCAGCTCCATTTCAGGTATTATGACTCGTGCGTATGGTCGGAATAGAAATTCGGGAAGTTCGGAGTCAAATTGGAAAGAAAATTCTCATTTCAGAAGCCTTAAGTTGGAGAAATTGACTAAAATTTGAATTTTGAGTAAACGACCTCCAAATCAGGATTTGAAGGTTCCAGCAAGTTCGTATGATGATTTTAGACTTGGGCGTATGTTTGGATCGGGCTTTGGATAACCCGGGAGCGTTTCGGCATATATTGTGGAAGTCAGCATTTTGAAGAAATTTCCCAAGTCTAGGTTGAAGTGCATCTTAGTGATATTGATGTCCGTTTGGGATTCTGAGTCTGAGAATAGCTCCGTATGGTGATTCTGGAGTTGGGAGCACGATCGGAAGTGAAGTCGGATGTCCGTAGGTTATTTTGAAGTCATTTGGCTAAAGATAGAAATTTGAAAGTTTTTCAAAAATTTGACCGGAAGTGAAAATTTTGATATCGAGGTCAGAACGCAATTCCGGAAGTTGGAGAAGGTTTGTAATCTCGAATATGACTTGTGTGCAAAATTTGGGGTCAATCGGACGTGATTTGACGGGTTTCGGCATCGAACGTAGAAGTTGGAAATTTCTAAGTTCATAAAGATTGAATTAGGGTGCGATACATCGTTTCGGCATTGTTTGATGTGATTTGAGCCCTCGAGCAAGTTTGCACTATGTTTTGGAACAGGTTGGTGTAATTGGACGGGGTCCCGGGGGCCTCGGGTGGATTCCGGGTGGTTAACGGATCAATTTTGAAGTTGGAAGAGGAGCTAGAGCTGCTGGTGTCTGGTGTTACCGCAACTGCTAGGATTTGGCTGCAGGTGCGGCTTTTACTGCACAGGTGCGAGAGTGGGCTGGTTTGGCTGGGATTGCAGGTGCGATGGAATTTCTGCACCTGCGAAGGCGCAGATGCGGGCAATGGGGCGCATATGCGATTTTGGGCTGGAGCTGAGGAAGCCACAGGTGCGGGAGATTGGTCGCACCTACGGGAGCGCATGTGCGAAGGTAGGGTCGCAGGTGCGGAAATGAGGTTGGGCAGAATGTTTTAAAATCGGGATTTTGGCCATTCCTCTCATTTGTCTCGTGGCTTAGGCGATTTTAGGAGAGCTTCAAGAGAGGAATTTCATCATCAATGTCCAGGTAAGTAATTTCTTCATGTTTTTAAGTTAAATACAAGTTATATGCATGGATTAGACATGGAAATTAGTAGGAAAATTGGGATTTTGGAGGAAAGACCTATAAAATTTTATTTAGGATTTCTATCACGAATTTGAGCATAGAATGTAGAGTAAATTGTGTATTTGAGTTAGTAATGCTATGGGTAGGGTATATCTTCGAGAATTTCGAAATCCGGGCACGTGGGTCCGAGGGAATTTTGGTCAATTCACTGAGCGGAGTTGGGAAATTATATAATTTGAAATTGTTACGAGTATTAGAATGAATTTTTCATTGCTTTGCCCGCTATTTTGTAGTTTTGGGGCGTTGTGCATCCATTGGAGTCGTCGGAAGGGCTTGGAAGCCGTTTGTGGAATTTCGGAGTGAGGTAAGTCTCCTTTCTAACTTTGTGAGGGGGAATCTTCCCCCTAGGTGAACTAATTAAGTATGTGCTACTATCTGCGGGGAGTACGCACGCACGAGGTGACGGGAGTCCGTGCCTAGCTACTATTATGCCATGTCCGGGTAGTCTAGGACCCACTAGCATGCCTTACGTGTTGTACATGTGATCCTGCCACTAATATTAAACTGATAATGCTATCGAGTTTGTAACTTATTTCCTACGAAGGCTAGGGTGTACCTTCTTAATTATTTAGAAAGAGAATTGATTTCCTCCGTGGATAATTGCATTCCTGATAAGGTTTTATTATAGAATATTGTTAAACTTGGCAGATGAATTTCGAGAAAAGATTTAAATACTATTTTTGTGACTTTTAAAAGAGAAAATTTTCATTTACTTGAGTATTTGTTTTCCCGATGTAGTCGGGGTGGACTGTTTGATTTTGCATGATTGTGTGTGACCGCTTCGCAATTTACATTCCGCGAGCGGAGTGTGATTTCCCCCACTCTCATGGGAGCGAGCCGTACGCTACGGCGGATTGAAAGATGCACTTATGGTTTGGGCCGTTCGACCCTCGACAATGCAAATATATGATTATTTTATGGCAATGATGTACTTATGGTTTGGGCCATTCGACCCTCGGCAGTGCACATATATGATTATTATGATGGTTCAGGCCGGTTGTCCTTATCCCGTATGCGCATGCTAAATTGTTAATGATTTCATGGACTGTTTATTTAAGATATTTGGGGGAAAAAGAAGTAGTAATTGGTTATTTACTTTCAGCATTTATTTGAGTTACAATTATCTATAATGTTTACTGATTTTGTCATCCTCGTATGGCTATTACTGATATCATATTGTGTTAAATTAATCTGTTGGACCTTAGTGAGTGTCTAATTCGACCCCTCGTCACTAGCTCTCTGAGGTTAGGCGGGCGACTTACTGAGTACATGTTGTTTTCGTACTCATGCTACACTTGTTGTGCATTTTTAATTGCGCAGGTACTTTCACATCGATGTGGCTGGTTTGGAGACTTAGGTGAGATGCACCATCCGGATGCGATCCGCAGCTGACAGAGTCTCCCTCGTATTGTATTCATTTTGTTTTAAATTTCATTGTCCAATTTGTATCTCGAACAAGCTTTGTAATGATTGTATAAATTCATAGAAATTGCTCATGCACTTGTGACACTGGGTTCTGGGATGTTTTTGGGATATATTTGCTAAAATTGAATATTTAAACCATCTTATTTGCTTAAGGAATTTTTGTTTAGTTACTACGTAATAAGTTAAAGGTAATGATTTCAAAATTGTTAAAATCGAAATTTATTTCAACTAGTTAATGATTGGCTTGCTTGACGATGGTGTCCGGCGCCATCACGACCTTAATAGATTTTTGGGTCGTGACAACTTGGTATCAGAGCGCTAGGTTCCCTTAGGTCTCATGAGTCATGATAAAGTCTAGTAGAGTCGTGCGGATCGGTACGTAGACGTCTGTACTTATCTTCGAGAGGCTACAGGGCTGTTAGCAGTACTTCCCTTCTTGATTCCTCATGGTGTGATTCAATTCCTTTAAGGCTTATGCCTATGTTTCTACCTACTCAATCTTATGCATCGCGGAGCGCTTGCTATGAATCAGGAATTTGAGGGATTTAAATGGTGCTACAGATATTTCCATGTGTAGTTGGTGGAGGATGTTGTTGTTACCCTACAGAAGAGTATTATGATGTTTCAGCTAGTAGCTGTGATTCTGAGAACTTAGAAGTTATGCTCAGGTTGTTAAGGTGCTTACGGTTGGTTATTGTGCGGTGTTAATATGATGGTAGAATGCTTTCCCATAGGTTGGGGGTGACGAATGGCTTGAAGGGAGGTCTTCTTAGAGTGCGATTGCGAGATTTCAGTATCTAGATTCCGGCGGAAGGAAGACAATTGAACTATATATGGCCAGGTTTTTAATTGATAAAGTAGTAAGACTTGGTGTTTTCAAGTAAGGAGGTATATTCACGTGTGATGTGACATCGTCGTCACTAATCGAATGGAATGTGTTAAGTTGGTCGGTATTATGGTTGCTTCGGTTGCATTGGGTCAGAGTGTTGTGAAGTAGTATTGGAGAAGCGGTTGTCAGAGATCGTGGTGCGTGGTGGTTCAAGAATGAATAGTTAATTCTAATGGAGGCAGCTCGGGAAAGATGATCCTCAGAGAGCTTAAAGTCGCGGTGGTCGGCTGGTTTAAGAGCTGCGGAGAATGATATTGAATTGAGGCAAGTGGGAGAGTGGCAGCGTAGCACGGGAGTTCAGTGGTAAGACAGTTGCCTATCTTGAGGAAAGGTTCAAGAGTTTGAGTGGATGGTGATTAGGTCCACGAGCTTAAGTTGAAATGTGGGTTATCTTGTCAGGAGATGGGATGCAGCAGAGAGGAGTTGTTGATATGAAGAAAGATGTAGTATAGCTTGGAATTAAGAGATATTGTCGCGCATTTAATGGATGTCCATGAGGAGCGGACAGACTAGTAAAGTTGGTAGAGGAAGAAGGGCGCAGGATAGGGTATTGATGTTATAGAGAGTGTGCAGTACAGAGTTATTGGGAGGTGTCAGATGGTAATTTCCACAGGTGGGTTATCTCTTGTGAATAGGTTAGCGGTTGTGTGGTTGGCAAGTTTCTGTGAGGGATTCTAGTGGCTATTTGGTAGGAGGCATAATGTGTGAATGATGCTAGAGAATTTGAGTAATTAGGGAATGCGGACAGGGTAATTCGGAAGAATTGGACGGATTGGTTAAGCAAGATCATGTTAACCAAGGAGAAAGGATCTCAGCAGGGTCTAGAGTGGTGCAAGGGGTAGCTTCGGGCTAAGTGGGGGAGTCCCACCATCTGCAGTTGGGTTGTAGGATTTTCTTCTCATGGGGTTGCGGATTGTCAACGTTTTGGCAAGTTATTACCGCTAAGGGAAAGGAGTAATAATGGTGATTGCACGTGGGATTTGAGGAATGTGTGCAAAAGTTGGACCTATTGGACCAGGGTTGGGCTTTGAAAGATTCAGAATTTATGCTTAAGGCATAGACGAGTTGTAAGGGTAGTGACTCAGTCACGTGTTTCATTGAAAATGGTGTTCATGTGCTAGAAAAGCATTGGAGTTGATTGTATTCGGGGCCAGTCAGAGTGGGTGACTCTCAATAGCGGTCCTAGTGAATTCAAAAGTTAAGAGTGCGGTGTTTAAGGGTTTCAGGCAGTAGTATGATTAAGAATTTAGCTTTTGCAGCGTAATTTCAGAGAGAGGGAAAATGGTTGGAGTGCTCCATGTTATTTTCATTGTGCAGGTTAGTATTGGAGGAGTGGAAGAAATAAACTCCGGGTTGTAGAAAGATTATCGGGAGGGTATAAGACGGGTTGCGAGATTTAGGCAGCATGGTCTCGTGAATCAAGGTCACTCGGGATGAGTGAGGGTCGAGTTGCTAAGAGTTGAAGGAAGTTACTATTATTCCTGAGGGAATTGAAGATGATTAAAAGAAGATAGATTGATTAGCCATGGTTGAAATGGCACATGTGCGACAGTGATCAATTTCGTCAGTGTGATTAAGTTATGCATGTGGTTTGCACAGTGTGTGCGAGGTTTGACAGCCGCCGTAATGGATTTGATTTGGGAGCATTCGAGTGCTATGGCCTGTCAGGTGTAGGCAGATCCCGGAAGGCTTATGGTGGTTCAGACCACTACTTAAGGATGTGCATGTATTGTGATTGTGGGAATTCACTCGAGTGTTGTTATTGATCTCTTGAATTGAGGTAGGTAAGAAGTTTCTATATGATGAGGCATTTCCCTTGTTAGTGGTTCAGGAGTTATGATGAAATTCTTGCGCAATCTCATATTGGCATGTTAGGTGCAGTAAACAGTGTGTAACTGGGAGTAAGGAATAGAGGTTGCGGTTTGGTGTTGACAAGGATTTCATGAGCTCGGATGGAAAGAAATAGTGACGTGAAAGTTCAGAGTAAGATGGTGTTATCTTCAGTGTCACCTGAGATCCATATTCGGTAAGAGAGGCTTTGTACCCTAGTCATGGGTTCTTGATGTGTTTTGAGGCCTTAGTGTGGTCGGTGTTATGGATGTGCAGACTTGTTACCTCGTGGGAGCGTGACCACGAGAAGATTGTATAAGTGTGACATGTAGTCACCTGATTGGTTGAAGATTTAGACCAAGTATAAGGAAGTGCAATATTGCTTATTTGAGGATTTATGCCTGGAAGGCGTTCAGTTCATATGGTTGTGGATTGTGGGGTGTTGTCCTGGCTATGATGGTTGTTCTTGTGTATTATGAGAGGAAGTGGGTTAATATGGACCCAGCTAAGGCTATCAGCCTAGTTCATTACGAGCAGAATCGGCTTGAAGGGTATGAATGGATTTAAACGAGATTATGGGCCTCATGTGAGCCAGATGTGTTTATTTCAGTATAGCGCTCCTCAAGGAGGGGTGTTGGAATATTAGGTGTTGTTCCATATTTTTCAAATTCATGTAATATTATGATTGTGCCATTTGAGTTGTGAAACGGCTTGATGATTTCTTATGTGTTGAGGTGCTGCGTAGTGGGGATGTTATGTGAGCAGGACAACTCTTGAGATCCAGAGTATATATATATATATATCGCACCTCAGTTGTGCTTGAGTTTTATAGCATATGGCTTTATCAGTCTCCCCAGGAAGGTATTATGCACTTAGCGTACTTGTGACCGATATTCAGTAATTTGTAATAGTGAGCAATTCAGCTCCGTATATATTTCCTTATGTGAATTTTATGTGTGGATCGGGTGGCACGCCGCCACGGGTATGTTATTTGGATCGGGTTGCATGCCACAATAGTGTGATAATGAGTAAGGTTCCTATATTTATTTTTCTTGTGTTTTACTTTCTATTTTCTGAGAAGAGTTCATAATAAGTTGCGTGAGTCGAGTAGTCTTTTTTTGAGCCATTTCTTTATGTATCATGTTCGAGTTATGGCCTATTGGCGCGTTGTGGTGTCATGTGAGACTGTTGGTCATGTTTGGGGTGATTTGTTGTCTTAGCAGTTCATACTGGGTGAGATTATTAGACCAGGGATCAGTGCGATAAGATTATGTGAAATACATTGAAGGACAATTACCAACAGTTGGTTCATAATGAGGTGATGATTCTAGTTAAGATGAGATATTCAATGATTAGTTAACTCTGCAGTTGGTTATGAATTTCTACCCGTCTCCGCCGTTGTGGTGGTATCGCCAACATTATAACAGGATGTATATATATATATCATAAGGTACATTGGGAGCATAAGATTCGTGGAATTTTGGTTACTAAGGTTCAGGGAACGTCATCGTGATTGGATGATGAAATATGCGGTGTATGGCGCTAAATTCAGCAAAAGTATGCAGTCATGTTTTGGTACCTCGTGTGGTAGTTGATACGATGTTTATATATTGGAACTAGGCCTGATAGAGCAATTTCAGGTGTTTGAATGGATTCTGAGCTTATTATATGGATAAAAAAAACTTTAGATTTGATCAAGCTAATGTACTCAACTGGGTTGTGGTAGCACGGGCAGGTGCTTGAAGTGTTAAAGAGTGATTTCAGATAACTCCAGAGCAGTTCTTAGCACGTTCGAGATAGAACGTCTGTTTAAGTAGGGGAGAATGTAACGACCCGACCGGTCGTTTTAAGCTCTAGCGCATTGATCAGCGGTATGAAGTCATGAGCATATCCATTTCAGGTATTATGACTCGTGCGTATGGTTGGAATTGAAATTCGGGAGTTCAGAGTCAAATTGGAAAGAAAATTCTCATTTCAGAAGCCTTAAGTTGGAGAAATTGACGAAGATTGGAATTTTGAGTAAATGACCTCCGAATTAGGATTTGAAGGTTCCAGTAGGTTCATATGTTGATTTCGGACTTGGGCGTATATCCGGATCCGGCTTTGGATAACCCGACAGCGTTTCGACGTATATTGTGGAAGTCATCACTTTGAAGAAATTTCCTAAGTCTGGGTTGAAGTGCATCTCAGTGATATTGATGTCCGTTTGGGATTCCGAGTCTGGGAAAAGCTCCGTATGGTGATTTTGGAGTTAGGAACGCGATCGGAAGTGAATTTGGATGTCTGTAGGTTATTTTGAAGTCATTTGGCTAAAAATAGAAAATTGAAGGTTTTTGAAAAATCTGACCGGAAGTGGAAATTTTGATATCGAGGTCGGAATGCGATTCCGGAAGTTGGAGAAGGTTCATAATGTCGAATATGACTTGTGTGTAAAATTTGGGGTCAATCGGACGTGATTTGACGGGCTTCGGCATCGAATGTAGAAGTTGGAAATTTCTAAGTTCATAAAATTACATTAGGGTGCGATTTGTTGTTTCGGCATTTTTTGATGTGATTTGAGGCCTCGAGCAAGTCCGCACTATGTTTTGGAACAGGTTGATGTAATTGGACGGGGTCCCGGGGGCCTCGGGTGGATTCCGGGTGGTTAACGGATCAAATTTGAAGTTGGAAGAGGAGTTGGAGCTGCTAGTGTCTGGTGTGACTGTACCTGCGAGGATTTGGCCGCATGTGCGGAGCCATAGGTGCGAATTTGGCATCGTAGGTGCAAGAGTGTGCTGTCTTGGCTGGGATCTCAGGTGCGATGGAATTTCCGCACCTCCGAAAGCGCAGATGCGGGCAATGGGGCGCATGTGCTATTTTGGGCTTGAGCTGAGGAAGCCGCAGGTGCAGGAGATTAGTCGCACCTGCGGGAGTGCAGGTGCGAATGTAGGGTCGCAGGTGCGGAAATGAGGCTGGGCAGAATGTTTTAAAAATGGGATTTTGGCCATTCCTCTCATTTGTCTCATGGCTTACGCTATTTTAGGAGAGCTTCAAGAGGGGAATTTAATCATCAATGTCCAGGTAAGTAATTTCTTCATGTTTTTAAGTTAAATATAAGTTATATGCATGGATTAG
The DNA here is from genome assembly GCA_005239525.1 of Nicotiana knightiana. Classification (NCBI taxonomy): domain Eukaryota; kingdom Viridiplantae; phylum Streptophyta; class Magnoliopsida; order Solanales; family Solanaceae; genus Nicotiana; species Nicotiana knightiana. The sequence goes on from ML370115.1 coordinate 49,596, forward strand.
ACATGGAAATTAGTAGGAAAATTGGGATTTTGGAGGAAAGACCTAGAAAATTTTATTTCGGCTTTCTATCACGAATTTGAGCATGGAATTTATTGTAAATTGTGTATTTGAGTTAGTAAGACTATGGGTAGGGTATATCTTCGAGAATTTCGGAATCCGGGCAGGTGGGCCCGAGGGCATTTTGGTCAATTCACTGAGCGGAGTTGGGAAATTATATAATTTGAAATTGTTACGAGTATTAGAATAAATTTTTCATTGCTTTGCCCGCTATTTCGTAGTTTTGGGCCGTTGTGTATCCATTGGAGTCGTCAAAAGGGCTTGGAAGCCGGTTGTGGAATTTCGGAGTGGGGTAAGTCTCCTTTCTAACTTTGTGAGGGGGAATCGTCCCCCTAGGTGAACTAATTAAGTATGTGCTACTATCTGCGGAGGCTATGTACTCACGAGCTGACGGGAGTTCGTGCGTAGCTACCATTATATTAGAATTCCTTACTCAGTCTTTTGTGTTCGCAGACCATAAATAGAGTCAATTTTCTCGATTTGGGATTTAAAATAAACAGGTAACGTGGGACACCATAAATTATCCCAAGTGGCGACTCTGAAAATAAATAAATAATCCCATTTCAAATAATGTCACTTTGATTGGAAAAACTCCCTACATCCCCCTTTTGGGAAAAAGGAGGCGTGACAACTCTGGCAACTGCGCTGGGGATCGAACCCAGAATCTCTGGTTCAGAGTTCAAGAATTCGAGCTTATTAATGTGATTTTTAGTCGGATTTTCTTATTGTTGATATTACTGTATTCGTGTGCCTAATGTGCTAATTGTCACTCATTTACCCCTTTGATATTATTTGAACTGTATTTAAACTGCATTCTTACGCCTCTCTTCTGAGTCTTCTAATAAATGATGCACACGTTCGCGTGGCCCACTTTTCTGTTAAAGGTCGTACCAAATAAGAACGAGGATGGATCAGCCACTAGGCCGGGTAGACTTTCGTTCTCCCGGTACATCGCTCCCACCTCAGCTTGAGTTGTCCGCTCGGGTAAGCCAGGTCTAGAACACATCCCCAGGTTTAAACCTAAAATAACAAAACCTCATGTCGTATCCCTAGTAGGAACGATTATTTGCATCACGTGCATTTTACTTAGAGGACTCAACGCATGGGTTGGGTCCGTCTAGAACAGGTGTACCCGAAATGAAAGACTATCCTGATGCATCTTACCTGCTACATGTGCATTTATTCGGTTTGTGTGTTGACTAGATAAAGAAATAAAAATAACAGAAAAACCAAGAGTGAGGTAGAATAGAAAATTCACCGAGTTCTGAAAACCCCGGTATTTGAAAATGCCTCGAAACTCTGCAAAAAATTTTGAAAAAAATTTGAATATGAGTCAATATCATGTTTTTCCCCGGTTATGTCAAAAGTGACAGAACTATGCGGGTCTGATTCTCACCGGATGTGAGATACGTAGGCAAACCTCATTGGTTCCGGCCCCCATTTTTCAAAAATCAAAAAATATTTTCCCCTATTTCCTTCTTTAAAAAGTCTTTCTTTGACCCCGATTTTTAAAAATCCAAAAATATTTTCCTTTACTTCCTTCTGTAGAAAAGTTTTTCTTTACGACTCCAATTTTTAAAAATCCAAAAAAAGAGTTTCCTTTAATTCCTTCTTTAGGAGCATTCGCTTAGGAGATTCCAAACAAATAAAAGATAAATAAAAGTTTTAGAACCCAAAAATATTTTCTTTGTAGAAGTCTTTCATTTGGAAAAAAGAAGACAAATCAAATCAAAATCCCAAAAAATGTTTTCCACCTTTAATTTTCCACAATTTTCAAAAAGAATTTCCAAAAATATTTCCTTTACTTCCTTCTGTAGAAAGTCTTTCTTTTAGACCCCAATTTTAAAAATACAAAAATATTTTCTTTTAATTTCTTCTCAAAATCCAAAATATGTTCATTCTTCGTTCGAAAATTGAAAAGAAAATTCAAGATTCAAAAATAATTTCTTTTTTTTCCTTTTGAAATATTTTTTTATAAATTCAAAATAAAATTTAAAAAATCCAAATATTTCCTTTACTATTTAGAAGTTTTTCTTTCGAAATTCCAGGAAAAAAAACCCAAAATTCAAAGAAAAATATTTTCTTTCTTCTCTAGGATTCTTTCTTTTCAAGAAATTCTCCAAAAACAAAATATAAAAATAAACAAGTCAAATTCCAAAATATTTTCTTTCTTCTTTATAAGTCTTTCTTTCTAAAATTAAAAATGAAAAAAAAATCAAAATGAAAAAACGAAGAGTTAGTTTATTTCCTTTATTCTTGATCTTTTCGAATTACGCAAGATCTGATTCATGTTCCCACATGATACGTAGGCAACCCAAATCAGGTTCGATCGAATGATTTTGAAAAAAAGAAGAAAGTAAAGAAAAAAAGAATGATAATAAGGACATACTGAGTCCATTCTGACGTGTCTTTTGTTTTGAATTGTGAAGAAAGTTTGAGGTGGTCAGTTTGTAGTAAGCTGACAACACAAAATCCAAGGGAAAAATGACAACTGACATCAAAGTTGTTACGAGCGGTCATGAGACTCTTAGGGTCAGAGGGTTCAACAAGATTCTACCATGGTTGAGGAAAATAGAGTACTGAAGCAGCAAATGATTGAAATGTGTCAAGCATGGGCCGATGGCCAAGGACTACCCTTTTTCTATTCATGGTTTCCAAGAGTTCACATCCATCTCGACTACTACCATTCCGGTCTCATTGTTTGATCAATCCTGCCCACCTGGGTTCAGTATTCATCCCAACTGTATGACTACAACTGGAACTTCTGTTGCATGCTCTCAAAGTTTACCACTGACAATCAATCAGACAACCACTGCTATTGTGCCCGTCTTCACCATCCCACGACCGACAGTGGTACAAAAGAAAAGTCATGGGTCACAATTTTCTACACAGCAAGAACAGTACCACTGTCCTGAGTACTATTCATACCCGTTTGATCTTCCTACAAACATCGAGAAGCCTTTCTGAAAGATGGCACAGGAAGAAATGACCCAAAGAGTGTATCTTAGAACGACAGTTGAAAAACATGCAAGGGTTGGCAGGTCAGAAGAGTATTACCTTAAAAGATCTATGTATGTTCCCCAATATTTGTTTGCCACTTGGTTTCAAGACTCCCAAATTTGAAAAGTATGATGGACACGGAGACCCTATAGCCGACCTGAAAAGGTATAGCAATCAACTAAGAGGTGCGGGAGGAAAGGAAGAATTACCGATGGCTTATTTTGGGGAAAGCCTTGCGGGAGTAGCCTCTGAATGTTTTATGGATCAAGACACATCTCGCTGGTATGTCTGGGATGACATGGCTCGAGCCTTTTTCAAACAGTTCCAATACAACATCGACACCGCCCCAGACCACAATTTCCTTTCCAACCTGACGAAGAAACAAACTGAAAGTTTCAGAGAATATGTCATTAAATGGAGATAGCAAGCGGCTAGAGTTAAGCCACCCATGGATGACCACGAGCTAATCACTATCTTCCTTCAGGCTTAAGAGCTAGATTATTTCCAAAACATGATGTTCGCACTTAGCAAGTCCTTCTCGGAAGCAATCAAAATGGGGGAAATGGTTGAGAATGGTCTTAAGACAGGAAAAATTATAAGTCAAGCACTTCTCAAAGATGCAACTCAGGCTGTCCAAATTGAATCTGGTAATTTTAGTGACACGAATGAGAAGGATGAAGAAATCATGATGACATCAGGGTCGAGAAGAGATCGTAGGAGAACATCTCGAAGGTATGACTAGCCTCATATGTTTTTTTGATGACTCCCCTGAGCACTACTATCCACCTCAGAACCCGTAATATTTTGTTGCTCCACCTAAGTATGTTGCCTAGTCACCAAGACACTCCAGAAGGCGAGCACCAACATCGTAAAATCTCCACCAGCCTCCACAAAATTTTCATGTACCCTATAACCCACATCGAAGCCAGGGGTATGAGGAGAACAAAGGTTGAAAGATAATTTTACACCAATAGGAGAGTCTTATGCAAGCTTGTTTGAGAAATTAAAGCATTATGACATGATTGCACCTATTCCTCCAAATCATGTGGACCCACGTGCAAGAAGCTTTGCGTCACGACCCAAAATCTATTAAGGTCGTGATGGCGCTGGACCCCACTGTCAGGCAAGCCAACACTTAATAAATAAATAAAATCTTTACTTTCATTTTTCTTAAATAATAATTAACGAACTTCCACTGAGTAAACAATAATATCTTAACAAATTTAAATAGTGAATAAATCCCATAATTATCCCAGAACCCGGTGTCACAAGTGCATGAGCAAATTTTCTAGGAATTATACATGTATTACAATACTTGTCCGGAATAGAAACTGGACAAGGAATTTAAAATAAAAACAATACATTTGAGGAAGACTCTGCCGGATGCGGGTCGTCTCCGGATGGTGCAACTCGTCTAAGTCTCCAAGTCAGCCACATCATTTCGTCAAGCAGGGCCACTAGCTATGAATGTACCTGTGCAATAAAAATGCACAGCAAGTGTAGCATGAGTACGAAAACAACGTGTACTCAGTAAATATCCCGCCTAACCTAGAAGAGGTAGTGACGAGAGGTCGACTTTGACACTTACTAGAGGTAAGATTAATATAATCAAGTGTGATGTCAAACATGGATATTACTATCGAATAACATATAATAGCAGGAAAGGACAATTTCTTTCATAAATTATAAATATCAGTTCTGTCTTCTCAGTTAACCACTCATATCTTAACACAATAAAACAGTTCAAATCACAGATGGTATCCAGTAAATATCATGTGCAGGAAATGCCGAGGGTCGAATGGCCCGACCAACATAAATGTAACCTATGCACTGCCCAAGGGTCGAACGACGCGAACCATAGATGCATCTATTAACCCGTCATGGCGTACGGCCCGCTCCCATGAGAGTAGTGGAAGAAATCACCCCGCTCGCGAAATATAAATTGCGAAGCTGTCACACATAAGCATACGCATGCAAACAGTTCACCCCGACTATACCGGGAAAATAATTACTCAAGAAAATGACAATTTCTCTTTTTAATGGCCACAATGATAGTATTTAAATCTTTTCTCGAAATTCATTTGCAAAGTCGATAAGGTTAAAACATTTTGATTTCATCAGTAAAGTTACAATTACGGCAATTAAAACATGTTTTTGGGTCCTAGACTACCCGGACATAAGCATAATAGTAGCTACGCGCGGACTCTCGTCATTTCGTGCGTACGTAGACCCCCACAAATAGTAGCACATATTTAATTAGTTCACCTATGGGGACAATTACCCCTCACAAGGTTAGAAAGGAGACTTACCTCGCTCCGAAGATTCATAACCGGCCTCCAAGTCCCTCCGACGACTAAAATTGATGCACAACACCCCAAAATATCCAAATAACGGGCAAACCAATGAAAATATACTCTAATACTTATAACAATTTAATTTATATAATTTCCCAACTCCGCTCGGAAAGTTGACAAAATTACCCTCGGGCCCAAGTGCCCGGATTCCAAAACTTTTCGAAGATAATGATTACCCATAGCCTTAATAACTCAAATATACAACTCTGATTTGATGCTCAAATTCGTGGTCAAAATCCAAGAATGCAATTTCTAGGTTTTTCTTCAAAATTTCCAACTTTTCCACAATTCTAATGTTCAAATACATGTATAAACCTTGTATTTAACTTGTAATGAGTAGAAACAACTTACCTTGACATAGATGATGAAAATTCCCTCTGGAAGCCCTCCAAGAATCGTCCAAACAACAGAAGAGAAGAAATGACCAAAATCCGCCTATTAAAACACTTCACTACCTCCAGTCCTTCCGCACCTGCGGCTTCCTCATTCCCCAGCCGGCTCCGCACCTACGCTCCCTCGTCCGCATCTACGCGTTCGCAGGTGTCGAAATAACCTCGCACTTGCGGCCTCCAGCCAAGCCATCCTTTTCTGCTTCTGCCACACCTTAGCCGCACCTGCGGCCAAAACCTCGCAGGTGCGGTCACACCAGATGATAGCAGCCTCAGCTTCCTCTCACCTCCAAATTGATCTATCAACCACCTGAAATCCACCTGAAGCCCCTGGGACCTCGTCCAATTGCACCAACCTACTCCAAAACATAATGTGGACCTGCCTGATGCCTCAAATCACAACAAATAACATCGAAACAATGGGTCGCATCACAATTCAATCTTTATGAACTTTGAAATTTACAACTTCTACATTCGATGCCGAAACCTATCAAATCACGTCCGATTGACCCCAAATTTTGCGCAAGTCACATTCAACATTACTTATTTGCTCCAACTTTCAGAATCTCATTCCGACCCCAATATCAAAATATCCACTTTTGGTCGGATTTCTCAAAAACCTTCAAATTTCTATCTTTAGCCAAATGACTTCAAAATAACCTACTGACCTCCGAATTCACTTCTGATCGCGCTCCCAACTCCATAATCACCATAAGAAGCTATTTCCAGACTTGGAATCCCAAACAGACATCAATATCACTGAAATGCACTTCAACCCAGACTTATGAAATTTCTTCTAAAATGCTGACTTCTACAATATGCGCCGAAACGCTCCGGGGTCATCCAAAATCCGATCCGAAAATACGCCCAAGTCCGAAATCATCATACGAACCTGCTGGAACCTTCAAATCCTGATTCTGAGGTCGTTTACTCAAAATCCAATCTTAGTCGATTCTTCCAACTAAAGGCTTCTAAAATGAGAATTTTCTTTCCAAATTGACTCTAAACTTCCCAAAATTCAATTCTGATCACACCTACATGTCATATCACCTAAAATGAAGTTGTTCATGGCCTCGAACCGGTGAACGACGCGCTAGAGCTCAAAATAACCGGTCGGGTCGTTACATTCTCTCCCACTTAAACATACGTTCGTCCTCGAACGTGCCAGGAACTGCTCCGGAGTTGTCTGAAACCACTGCAAAACACCTCGTGCACCTACTCGTGCTACCACCACTCAATTGAGTACATTGGCTCGGTCAAATCCGAAGATATCCTTTTTCATTTAGGGAATGGGCCTTAGAACCAGGTCTTCATCATCCGAAATCCTCTGCCAGACATGTTTCCAACATATGAACACTGTATCAAATACCACACGATCTACCAGAACATGACTACATACCTTTGCTGAATTAGCACCATGCATCGCATAATTCATCATCTAACCACAATGACATTCCCTGAACCTTAATAGCCAAAATTTCACGAATCTGATGCTCCCGATGCACCTCATGACATATATATAGGTCCTGCTATGACGCTTACGATACCACCACAACAGAGGAGATGTGTAGAAATTCATAACCAACTGCAGAGTTAACAAATCACTGAATATCTCCTCTTGACTAGAATCATCACCTCATTATGAAACGAATAATGGTATTTGTCCTTTAATATCCTTCACAAAATCTTATCGCACTGATCCCTGGCCCAATAATATCGTCTCACCTAGTATGAAATGCTCAAACACCAAATCACACCAAACATGACCAACCGTCTCACATGATACCACAATGCGCCAATAAGCCATAACTCGAACATGATACATAAAGACATGACTCAGGAAAATACTACTCAACTCATGCAACTTATTATGAAATCTCCTCAGAAAATAGAAAGCAAAACACAAGAAAATAGATATAGGGAATCGTACTCAACATCACACTGTTGCGGCGAGCAACCAGATCCAAATAACATAACTATGGCGGCGTGCCACCCGATCCAAATAACATAAAATTAATGTAATGAGTACACACCGATCTAAATTTCTCATTACCACAAATATTGAATAACGGTCACAAGGACGCTAAGTGCATAATACTATCCCGGGGAGACTGAGAGAGCCGTATGCTACAAAAACTCAAGCACAACTGAGCTGTGATATATATATATATATACACTCTGAATCTCAAGAGCTATCCTGCTCACATAACATCATCACTACGCGGAACCTCAACACATAAGAAATTGTCAAGTCGTTGCACAAATTACATAGCACAATCATAATATTACCTGAAATGAACGATGATGGAACAACATCTGATGTTCTAATATCCCTCCGAGAGAAGCGCCATACATAAACGAACACCTTTGACTCGCATGGAGCCCATAATCATATTTAAATCCATTCACAACCTTCAAACCGATTCCGCTCGCATCGAGCTATGCTAATAGCCTTACTTGGGTCCATAATAACCCATTTGTTTCTCATAAAACGCAAGAACAACCATCATAGCCGGAGCAAAACCCCTACATCCACAACCAAATGAATTGAGCACACTCCAGGCATAAGCTCTCAAATAAACAATATTATACTTCTTTATACTTGGTCTAAATCTTCAATCAATTAAGTGACAACACATCACACTCATACGATCATCCCGTGGTCACGTTCCCACGACCTTCCACACAAGGTAGCAAGTCTGCACATCCACCACTGGCCACACTAACGCTGTAAAACAAATAAAGAACCCATAACTAGGATGCAAAGCCTCTTTCTACGAACACCGATCTCATGTGACACTGAAGACAACACCGTCTTACTCTAAACATTCAAATCCCTTTTTCTTTCTCTTCCGAGCTCATGACATCCTTGTATAAACTTTTCCACAATTTTTCATGTTCAAATCCATGTATAAACCTTGTATGTAACTTGGAATGAGTAGAAACAACTTAACTTGACATAGATGACAAAAATCCCCTCTAGAAGCCCTCCAAGAATCGCCCAAACAAGAGAAAAATGAGAAGAAATGGCCAAAACCCGTCTATTAAAACACTTCACTGCCTTCAGTCCTTCCGCACCTGTGGTTACTACGCTCGCACCAGCGAGCCCGCAGGTGCGACCAAACTCTCGCACCTGCGGCTTCCTCATTCCCCAACTGGCTCTGCACCTACGCTCCCTCGTTCGCATCTACGGCTTCGCAGGTGCGGAAATAACCTCGAACCTGCAGCCCCCAGCCAAGCCATCCTTTTCCACTTCTGCGAAACCTTAGCCGCACCTGCAGTGTCGCACATGTAGCCAAAACCTCGCAGGTGCGGTCACACCAGATTGCAGCAACCTCAGCTTTCTCTCAACTCCAAATTGATCCGTCAACCACCCAGAATCCACCCGAAGCCCCCGGGACCCCATCCAGTTGCACCAACCTGTTCTAAAACATAATGCGGATCTGCCCGATGCCTCAAATCACAACAAATAACATCGAACCAATGGATCACATCACAATTCAATCTTTATGAACTTTGAAATTTCCAACTTCTACATTCGATGCTGAAACTATCAAATCATGTCCGATTGACCCCAAATATTGCACACAAGTTACATTCAACATTACAGACCTACTCCAACTTTCGGAATCGCATTCCGACCCCGATATCAAAATTTTCACTTCCGGTCGGATTTCTCAAAAACCTTCAAATTTCTATCTTTAGCCAAATGAGTTCAAAATAACCTACGGACCTCTGAATTCATTTCCGATCATGCTCCTAACTCCAGAATTACCATACGGAGCTATTCCCAGACTCGGAATCCCAAATGGACATCAATATCACTGAAATGCACTTCAACCCAGACTTATGAAATTCTTCTAAAATGCTATCTTCCATAATATACGCTGAAACACTCCCGGGTTATCCAAAACTCGATCCAAACATACGCCCAAGTCCAAAATCATCATACGAACCTACTGGAACCTTCAAATCTTGATTTTGAGGTCGTTTACTCAAAATCCAATCTTAGTTGATTCTTCCAACTTAAGGCTTCTGAAATGAGAATTTCTTTTCCAAATTGACTCTAAACTTCCCGAAATTCAATTCCGACCACACCTAAAAGTCATATCACCTGACATGAAGCTGCTCATGGCCTCGAACCGCTGAACACACGCTAGGGCTCAAAAACGACCGGTCGGGTCGTTACACTTTGACCCTTCTAAAAGGTGTGAATACCATTCTAATGCCCCGGGGCACAATGTTGAAAGCTGTCGGAATTTGAAAAGAGAAATTGAAAGGATGATCTAGGAAAAACTGATTGTGATCCAAGACAGTGACACCCAAAATATCACGCAGAACCCTTTCCTTGCACATGATGATGCACACCTTGTGGGGATGATGCATGGTGACATGGAGTATGAGAATCCTATCGGGAACCTGCCGACTGGAATTGAAGAAGGCCATAGTGATTCTGATGAGCAAATTTGTGGCTAAATGTCAAGCTTAACAATTGAAAAGTTATTTTCTCCTCACTAGGAAGGAATCTTGGTAGCTTGTTTTGATGTTTTTTCTATTATCTGGGTTATTTCGGGGTTGTGATCCAGATTTTATTTGTTTTATTGAGTCAAACCCTTCTATCCCTCTGTTTTGTTTGTGTGAGTCTTGTCTGTCAGTTTTGTTACTATTTTCATTATCCGGGTTTTTTTAGGGTTGTAACTCGGATTGTAGGTTGTTTGTCGTGTTGTTTACTCAATGAAATATAGTTTGTCCTTTTGTATCATTCCATGCTTGGTTTTTTTTCCGCTAGTTTTAGTGATATGACATGCATGCAGAAATTTTGACCAGATCTTAGAAAATTGATTTAAGCTTGATTTGGATAACTGAGAATAAGACAATTTTGAGAATGAATAAAGATTTGAAATACTTTGGAATTAAGGTTGTGAACACCTAATTTTTCCCCCACATGGAAATTACTCTTAAAAATAATCAAAAAATAACTTTTAATGAATTTTAGGAACTTTTATTAATTTAGTTGCATGTCATGCATATTTAATACTTCAAAATTACAGAAAAATCATAAAAAATTGTAACATTTTCATTTCATGCCATCTTAGGTTTAATTGTATTTTTAGGAACAAATTACTCTTTAATAGATTAATACATGAAAATCACCAAAAAATATACATTAGCTTTAATAAATTAGTTTACCTAATTAATTAAAATGTTAATTAGGTTGTTTTGGTAAAAATAAATTTAATTAGTAGTAAAGTGGCTATTTTTGAAAGATAAAATTTGCCTCTCATATCAAGTTTGCCCAATTTCAGGGCCCAAATTACCCAAGCCCATACCGTCCTAGCCCACTACCCAAATACCCATTCCCTACCAAACAACCCCTAACCTTATTAAATACACCTAATTTTTTTAAAAAAACCTCCCATAGAAAAAACGGTGGACCCCCCCAGAGAAAAAAAGGACTTCGACTTCTTCAAAAATCGGAACCCCCTATACCCCTTAAGCGCCGTTCCCCCCCCCCCCCCCCCCCCCCCC
>ML370115.1:62177-125841 GCA_005239525.1 Nicotiana knightiana
CGTTCCCCCCTTCCTGCCGGACTGGCTCGTCTTCAACAAAAATAGACCCAAGATTAGAAGAGAAATCAGATCCCCCTTGACAAAAGAAGGAGAAGCGTTGTTCCCTTCTCTTCTCCTCTTCTTGACATTTCATCTTGAACAAACTCAAAGATCTGACCTCAATCGAAGGGATAGCCATGGCTGGCCTTCTTCTTCCTCACTAAGACGACATTCCCCTCCATTTAAGAGAAGCTTCAACAGCAACACACAAAATAGCAACAAAAAAAAAATCAGATTTGAAAGTCGAAAAGTTAAGGAAAAATCCGAAAACAAAAGAAGGAGCCCTATTCAAAATCATTGTTCAATTTCGCTCATGTTGCTGTTGCTGGATTGCTGAGCTCCGTTTCGATTCGGACGTCGTCGTCTTCATTATTCAATTTCATTTTAAGGTACAGTTCGATTTCAAAATTTGCAATTCAGCTTGGTTAAATAAGGTTCACAATGTTGCTGTATTTTGCTTGTTAAGATCCGAGTATGTCGCATGCCAATTCTATTTCATTGTGAGTGTTTTCTTATTTATAAATGTAGTAAACCATTTATGTTCTTCAAACTACTAGACTTTTTGGTTTTTTGTATAGTTGATTTGCTGTAGAACTACTGGTTTGCTAAATTAGTGTAGTTGGATATTTTTTGTACCTCCTTTCTTTTTTATCCCTATCTTCATCATTTCATATGTCCTGTTTTCGTCTCATTTGTATTTCACCTTGTGCTGATTGATTTTCATTTAAAGTAAATACTTAGTCAATGTGCCCTTTTTGCGAATTCCAATGTGAAATGTTTGCTATAGATTATTTGGTTAAGGACTCATATGAATTGAAAGTGTAAATATCTGTTGGATTTGGAGTTCATAATGGATTAGTATATGAACACTAAATTAATCTAAAATATCTTAATGATCGTTTCTTTTTTATTGTTTTTCTCTTGATGAATATTTTTTAATCATTTGATAGCCGGTTTAATGATAATCAAAATAAGGGATTCAGAGGTTCATAATTGCAGATTTAGCCACGACTTGGTGTAATTTGCAATTTAAGACCTAAGTGAAGTTTTACTTCTGTTGGATAGTGTTGTTAGGTTTTATAGTTTAGGCATCTGTTATTGAACTCCCTAAAGTAGAAATGTGCTAATGTATCAGTTTGTTGGTGAAAATATGAATATCTAATTGGATCATGTTTTCATTTTTGTGTACTTCAATTATTCAATTAGTCTCTGTATATTCTTTAAGATTCTTGCATCCGCAACTCTAATTACAAATAGGTTCCTTAAATCCATAGACTTTTACAGTAATCTCAAACTTAGTCCTTGAAGTAACTCATACCTTGTAGTCCAAAAATACCTCTTTCACTCTCAGACTAGCATTACAAATAACTTAGAAAAAACAAAGACTTATGAAAAATTTGCTTCAAATAAGAAATTAAATCATCGTGACCATAGTCATGATTACGTAATCTACACTCGGGTTGGCAACTCATGCTACCCGACCACAACTTCAAACATTAATAAAAATCAACACGTCGTAAATTGCGGGTGCATTTCATGTGGCACATTTGCGATGTGTCCAAAAACGGCAAGTGCACGCTATCATGACTTGTTTCAGAATAATCCATAAATATTAAAAGCGGCTAAAAGGTAAAAAGTCTAAAATGCACAATATGTTTAACTATGTAAATAATTAGATAATTAGGCCAAATATTAATAGTTAAGCGACCGTGCTAGAACCACGGAATTCAGGAGTGCCTAACACATTCTCCCGGGTTAACATAATTCCTTACTTGGATTTCTGGTTCACAGACATTTTTAAAACATAGTAAAAAATTTTCTCGATTTGGGATATTAAAATAAATGGTGTCCCGGAATACCGTAAAAATCCGGGTGGCAACTCTGAATTTAAATATATAATCCCAAATTTGATTTATGTCACTTAAATTGGAAAAACTCCCTAATCCACCCTTAACGGAGTAAAAAGGAGGTGTGACAAAGGTCGAGTAAAATTCACATTCAAATCATTGTGAATATTGGATTTGAGGATATTGAATCAATTGAAGCTTGGTCGAAAGTCTGACATTAATGGATGAAAAGTGTCTTTCGACCATGACACAGTAAGAAGATAGACATGTTCATCAATGCTATGATCGCGAAAAGGTAATATGATTGGCATTCTCGAGGCTAGGAGGTCCTTTTTCTGCTATCCAAACACTTTATACCCTTTGTTACCCCTTTTGAGCCTGTGTTATTTTCTTTGACCACCCTCTTTTGGAATCAAATTTAGAGTCAAGAAAAAAAAAAGAAATGAAAAAAAGAAAAGAAAGGTTCATGTCCCAAGAGTACAAGCTGGGGAAATTCTCAAAAATTTCAGGTAAAAGGAAGAAGAAGAAAAGAACAGTCAAAGGTCCACGCCCCTAGAAAATAAAAGTTGGGGCAACTTGTTTTGAAAAAAAAAATTAAAAGAAAAAAAAAATGAAAAAAATGAAAAAAAAAGAAAGACAAAGGAAAAGAAAAGAAAGAGGAAAAAGAAAAGTTAGGTCAGATGTTTGAACTACGTTAGACCTGATTCCTTTAAAAAAGGATACCTAGGCAGCCTTACACGGTTCGGTCCAACCAAATAAGAATTAAAAATAAAAAATCCAAAAATCCTTAATAGTTGAAGCTGGGGCAAAGATTTTCACTTTTAAAACAGTCGATTCCAAGAGTTGTAAGTCTACAACCCTTCATTAGAGTCTACTTTGAGCCTTCATGTCGACCTTCTTTTCCAACCCTATCTAAAATTCTTCCAAATAACGACCTCCCGATATGCCTTCAAGAATGCCCATAGAGGCATGCAAGGAGTAACGGTTGTCACACCATATAGAACACTGTCAAGTTGCTCACAAAAGAAAAAGGAAAAAGAAAAAGAAAAATAAAAATAAGAGAGTCTTACTAGTGAAAATCCTCACGGGCACTGTAAGGCGCCGGTAAGTATAGATAAAATAAATGAGAGAGACTTGTTGGTGAAAACCCCTCGTGGCACCACTAGTCGAAAGTGAGTCGTGAAACTGAAGCAAAGAATTGGCACAAACAAGCTCGACTTCAAAAGTCATAGGAATCATAAAAGGAAAGATTAGATTAGTTTGATAGATCAGGCTGTTGAGTCCAAAATGCATGTCATAATCATTAAGGCTAGTTACTTAAAAATAAAAAGAGAAAAAAAAAGGGGAGGGGGGCTCTCCCTTCCGTTCTTCCCAATAGGGGAATTTCTTGTTAATACTTGTTTTTTTGCATCATTGTGTCCTTCACTCTAAGTCAGTCCTTGTCAAAACAAGCAAGAAAAGATTTCAAAATCAACTACCAGCTTTTCAGTTGCACAAAGTAAATTTGGCCAGCGAGTTTTTACACTCAACATGCATTGAAGGTTCATGCAAAGGTTTCCCCCCAAAAGACTATTGTCAGCCTATTCGGTTGAAGCAAGCAAAATAGCCTCAAGGTTAATCGGAGATCCTTTGTAGTACTGAACAAGGAACGTGAAGTTTGCACATCGTGCAAAAAAGGCACTTACCAGTTGTGATTCTCTCTGATGGACAAATTGCTCAAAAGCAAAAGCCATTCAAGATATCAGTAAAAGTTATCCAAGAAAAGAAATATCTTTTTTTGAGATAAGGCTGATTGAGCCACAAATACAAATGGTACTGGGTGTAAAATAATCAGGGTTGATGCAGAACAAAAGTCTCTTGAAACCAACTCAAGATGCTTGAGAAAAAGCCAAGCTGCCCAAGACTCAAGGCCACAAACTGACCACCACTTTTAAAACTGGCAAATTTTTTTTTGTTTGAAACAGGAACAAAGCAGTGCAACGATAGTGGTTCAAAAAAAATAAGAGAAGAGCCGAAAAAGGATAGTTTCTCAAATCTTTGCCTTTATTTGTCTTGCCAGTGTATATAAATGTCGCCTTTGCTCTTCATATTTTTCCTCCTAGGATAAAAAGTCCTAGTCTGACGGATTTTCCTCCAAATAAAAATCTTAGTCTGATGAATCTTTTTCCTAAGATAACAAAAAAAAGAGGACCTAGTTTGATCAACTTTCTCCTAGGATCAAAATCTTAGTCTGATGGATTTTTTTCCTAAGATAGAAAACCTAGTCTGATGAATTTTCTCCTAGGATAAACGTCTTAGTCTGATGAATTTTTCTCCTAAAATAACCACAAAAAAAAAGAGAAAAAAGAAAAAAGAAGAAGAAAAGAGACCTAGTCCGGTGAACTTTCTCCTAGGATCAAAATCTTAGTCTGATGAATCTTTCTTCTAATATAGAAGACCCAGTCAGATGAACTTTCTCCTAGAATCAAAATTTTAGTCTGATGAATATTTCTCCTAAGGTAGAAGACCTAGTCTGATGAACTCTCTCCTAGGATAGAAATCTTGATCTGATGAATCTTTCTCCTAAGATAACAAAAAAGGACCTAGTCTGATGAATTTTCTCCTAGGATCCAAATCTTACTCTGATGAATCTTTCTCCTAAGATAGAAGACCTAGTCTGCTGAACTTTCTCCTAGGATAGAAATCTTAGTCTGGTGAATCTTTCTCCTAAGATAACAAAAAAAAGAAAAAGAAAAAAAAAGAAAAGAAAAAGACCTAGTCTGATGAATCTTTCTCCTACGATAAAATAACCTAGTCTGACAAACTTTCTCCTAGGATACAAAATATTACTCTGATGAATCTTTCTCCTAAGATAGAAGACCTAGTCTGACGAATTTTCTCCTAGGATAATATTAAAAAACCAAAAAAAAGAAGAGGAAGTCTGGATTAAAAAAAAAGGTCATTTGTTCATGCCACAAAAAATAAGCGTTGGGGCAATTTGTTTAAAAGAATGATTTTCTCAAAAAAAATGAAAAACTGAAAAAAAAAATGAAATTGATTTTTCTCAAATGAAAAAAAAACAAAAACCTGAAAGAAGACAAAAAAAAAAATTCTTCTTGGTTCATTTTAGCATAAGGTACACAATTCAGTAGTCTCATTTTCCAACATAGGGTCTCCATCCCCTAGTTGATTTTATTTTTAGACATAGGGTCTCCACTCCCTAGTCGCTATTCCAACATAGGGTCTCCACTCCCTAGTTGAGGATTTTCGGATATAGGGTCTCCATTCACTGATTGATACCAGCATAACCTGATGCCAACATAGGGTCTCCACTCTCTAGTTGATGCTAGCATAACCTGATGCCAACTTAGGGTCTCCAATCCCTAGTTGATGACTTTCTAACATAGGGTTTCCAATCCCTAGTTGATTTTATCTTGGACATAGGGTCTCCACTCCCTAGTCTATGTTTTCTCCGGGTACACCACTCTCCTTTTTTTACCGCTTTCAATAATGAAGTATTATAGAATTTTGTTACAACAACTCACAAAAATTTTCCTAGTGAAAACTGGGGCAAAAAAATTTGTTCGTTGTGTTGATGCTTGAGCAGGTTATACATCGAGGCGCAGGGTTCGAGATGTCCAAAGAAATAAGTCTCAATCCATAACAAAAGAAAAAAAAAGTGAATCCAAATGCAGAAGCAGCCAAAAAACTAATCCGAAAAACTGAAAGAGAATGAGCTAGCACCTGCAGCTAACAAGCATCAAGATCCAAATAAAATGTTTGAATGAAGAACCTTTCAAGACTCAAGATCAAGCTTCAAAAGACTCATAGATAAGAATCTTGTAACTCATAGCTGATAGGATTGTTTAGTTCTTTTACATTTTTTATTTTGATGTACTAACGGAACCGTGGACCGGAGCCTCGACGGAACCTCGCTCGACTCTCGAACTCATCACTCCATCATTATTCTTGAACTACACGCGACATGATTCACTTATAACCCGAGATATGTAGGTTGTCCAAAACCAGGACTTGGTTCCACCCTTTCCTTTGTTTGTTTTCCCTTTTGAATAAAGGTTAAGTCAAAATTAGTCACATGGCTCACCTTGTCTTTGCCTGAAAACTCTTCATGTTTCCAAGCAAAGAGGGGCATAATGTGAGCACCTAATTTTTGACCAAAATCAAAATTTTCACCACTTTTTAGTATGTAAATATTATTTGATTTTAGTCTACACATTTTTACCTTTATTTCATTTTTAGTAGGTTTTATTTAAGAAAATTAAAAATCACAAAAATTCTATGTTCTTGATTTTAAATATTTAGCTAGTATTTCTTATTTTTACTAATGAGTCATTTCCATGTGAAAAGATTATTGCTTATCTTTTGTAACAAACTCACATGCTCTCTCTAAAAACCCACATGCCCATACACATTTTTTTTTCTTGACCACCAATTAATCCCTATACCTACTCCTATATAAACACACACAAATACACACAAGAGGGGAAGGGACACCGAAGGAAAAAAGGAGAAAAAAGCTGCACATCATCTCACTCCCGTCAAGAACAAGAGCTCCTCCTTTTCCTCCATGGAAACCATCCAACTTCAGCCATGAAAAACTCATGAAAACCTCAAATTTCTCCTTAAAATCAGCCATCTTCCCATCACCTAAGACCCAATTGAAGCAATACCAAATTCTTTCGTTAAACTACCAGAAACAGCCATGTAAAGCATTCAAACATTACAAAAAAAAAATAGCAAACAAACTCCAGTGAAAATCAATCCAAAACAAAAGCTCAAATGCAACAAGAAGCCAGCAAAAACGCACCAGAAATCAGCTCCAAAACAGTCCCAAAATCAGCACTCCAAACTCAGCAAGAACAACTCTATTTTCAGCCGAAAACCCAGCAAAATTCATCCATGAAACAGCCTTGAAATTAGCTGCTTTTTCTCCACTAAACCCAGAAGATCCTAACCAAAAATGGAATAAATCGAGTGAAGCTTTCGTTGAGTCCGGTTTTCATTTTTCGATAGCTTCATTTGAGTTTGTCAACGAGGCTGTCCGACCGACTTATGAAGAAAGATCCATGGCCATTAATTTCGTTGTATTACACATCCATCAATAAAGGTCTGATTTCTCCATGTTTTTCCCTTTGTTATGTGTTTCTTTAAGTTATTCTACTTTTGGTATTAAACGAATGAAATTCCTACTTTGAGTGTTTATTTCGATTTGTATTATGCTTTTGATTGTACAGTCTCTGATTCATGAGTTGTTTATTTGTGAATTTATTAGTTATGTAGATGAACTTATTTTGTCTTTTATGAATACTTTCTGGTGATTTTAAATATTCATGTGATTTACAAAGTTTTCCCTGGTTTTGATTCTTAAGTTCTTGAAGTAAAAATGTCACGACCCAAAATCCCTAAGGTCGTGATGGCGTCGGACATCAATGTCAGGCAAGACCAATCATTAATTAATTGAAATAGCTTTTCGATTTTAACATTTATGAAAACATTTCCTTTCACTTTATTACATAATAACCAAATAAAAATCTGTCAATTAGGAACAATGGTTTGAATACTACACTTTAACAATTATAACCCAACACATATCCCCGGTGTCACAAGTACATGAGCAACTTCTAAGAATTTATACAGTCATTACAAAGCCTGTCCAAAATACAACTGGACAAGAAAACTTAAAATGAAATAAATACAGCATGAAGGAGACTCTGTCAGCTGCGGATTGCCTCCGGATGATGCAACTCGCCTAAGTCTCTGAATCCTCCACGTTTCCATGAAAGTACTTGTGCAATAAAATGCACAACAAGTGTAGCATGAGTACAAAAACAACGTGTACTCTGTAAGTCGCCCGCCTAACCTCAGAGAGGTAGTGACGAGAGGTCAAATTAGACACTTACTAAAGGTCAATTTAGAATAGTTAGGTATGACTCTAAGCATGATTTATCATAGGCAACTTATAAAAACAGGATTTAAATATGGGTGATTTAATCAAATAACAATTAGTCGACGGGAAGGAACAACTTCTTCCAAAATCTCTTTTAATAACTTTAAATCTTTGTCATTTCAATTGATAATTTAATATTTCAGGCCAGTAATCAGGCAAAATCATAGCAATTACGCAGCAAATATCATGCGCAAGCAAATGCCTAGGGTCGAACGACGTGAACAAACAATAATAAACTGTGCACTGCCGAAGGGTCGATCGGCTCGAACCATAGATGCATCTATCTGCCCCGCTCGCGGATCGGTCATGCGATGCAGTTAAAATAATACGGCTAGCTTGCTCGCAAATCATTCCTGCGACTCAGGTGCTCATATGAATACATACACAAATACAAGGTCATCCTGCTCGCGAATCACTCAAGCGACTCAGACACCCAAAGTTACACATGTCCACATAATAAATTCGTATTTTATCAAGAAAACAGTTTTCTTAGGAAAGTGGTAAAATCCTTATTAAAAGAAACATGAAATATAGGTTTTGAAATCATTTATTT
Source organism: Nicotiana knightiana (assembly GCA_005239525.1). Taxonomy (NCBI): domain Eukaryota; kingdom Viridiplantae; phylum Streptophyta; class Magnoliopsida; order Solanales; family Solanaceae; genus Nicotiana; species Nicotiana knightiana. Next base: position 70,564 of record ML370115.1, read on the forward strand.
TTGAAACTCATTTGTCAAGTTTAATGATATTCCATAATACAACCCAGTCCAGGTACACAAATATCCACAGAGAGATAAATTCTCTTTTTAGAAGATTAACAAGATGAACTCTAGTTTTCTTTTAGATATTCAATTACGTCTTCGATTATATTAGTAGTTTAATATTACAGTCAGGATTACAGGTATAACACGTTAGGCATGCTAGTGGGTCCTAGACTAGCCGGACATGGCATAATAGTAGCTACGCACGGACTCCCGTCACCTCGTGCGTACGTAGCCCCCGAAGATAATAGCATGTACTGAATTAATTTATCTAGGGGGACGATTCCCCCTCACAAAGTTAGAACGGAGACTTACCTCGCTCCAAAATTCCAATACCGGCTTCCAAGCCCCTCCGATGACTCCAACGGACGCACCAGGCTCCGAAACTACCACATAACGGCAAAGCAATGAAAATTCATCCTAATACTCACAACAAATTCAAATTATATACTTTCCCAACCCCGCTCGAATAAATTACCAAAATGGCCTAGGGCCACGTGCCCGGAAACCCAAAATTCTTGAAGATACATCCTACCCATAGCTCTACTAGTTCAATCACGAAATTTACTCTACGTTCCATACTCAAATTCGTGGTTAAATTCCAAATTTACATTTTCTAGGTTTCTTAAAAAATTTCCCAAATTCCTACCAATTTCCATGCCTAATCCACGCATATAATCTTGTATTTATCTAACAAACGGAAGGAATTTACTTACCTTGATGCTTGACGAAATGGAAGGAATTTACTTACCTTGATGCCTGACGAAATTCCCCATGAAATGCTCTCCAAAAATCGCCCATGACAATGAAAAATGGGTGAGAAATGACAAGAACCCATATTTATTACATTCTGCCCAGGCCTCTCTTCGCATCTGCGGTCCAATAACTGCTCCTGCGGCTCCGCACCTGCGGAAATTCCATCACAGGTACGGCTCTAACTCAACCAAGCATTTCTCGCTTCTGCGGTCCCCACTCCCCACCTACGCTTCCGCAGGTGCGACCCATCTTCCGCACCTGCGGCCTCCTCAGCTCCAGCCCAGAACTCGCACATGCGGCGCCATTAGCCGCACCCACGTCTCTGCACCTGCGGTCAAAGCCTCGCAGGTGCGGTTACACTAAATGACAGCAGCCTTCATTCAGCCTTCTTCAACTTCAAACATCGATCCGTTAATCACCCCGAATCCACCCGAGGCCCCGTCCAATTATACCAACCTGTTCCAAAACATAACGCGGACTTGCTCGAGGCCTTGAATCACATCAAACAACATCGAAACCACGAACCGCACACAAATCCCAACTTTATGAACTTAGAAAATTCCAACTTCTATATCTGATGTCGAAACCCATCAAATCATGTCCGATTGACCTCAAATTTAGCACACAGGTCATATTCAACATTACGGATCTGCTCCAACTTCCAGAATCGCATTCCGAACTCGATATCAAAACATCCACTTCCGGTCGGATTTCTCAAAAACTTTCAAATTCTATATTTAGCCAAATGGCTCCAAAATGACATACAGACATCAAAATCCACTTCTGATCACGCTCCCAATTCCAGAATCACCATACAGAGCTATTCCCAGACTCAGAATCCCAAACGGACATCAACCTCACTGAAGTGCACTTCAAGCCAAAATCTATGAAATTCTTCTAAAATGCTAACTTCCACAATATGCATCGAAACGCTACCGGGTTATCCAAATCCCGATCCGGACATACGCCCAAGTCCAAAATCATCATACGAACCTGCAGGAACCTTCAAATCCTGATTCGGAGGTCGTTTACTCAAAATTTTAATCTTAGTTGATTTCTCCAACTTAAGGCTTCTGAAATGAGAATTTTCTTTCCAAAACAATTCTAAACTTCCTGAAATTCAATTCCGACCACGCACACGAGCCATAACACCTGAAACGAAGTTGCTTAGGACTTCAAACTGTTGAACGACGCGCTAGAGCTCAAAATGACCGGTCGGGTCGTTACAAAAAAAATATTTTCCTTATTGCGGAAAGAATCTGAAATTGTTAACTTTAACGGGCCATGAGACTTGCAATTAACTTGGTATAGAATGGTATTCGTTACTCTATGGCCATTTTGTTGCAAATTGCCAATTGCTTGTGTTTTTCTTGAGCTAATTGATTCACGTTACCGTGACTTTGTTATTTAGCATGTCTAATTCAAGATAAACCCTCCACAAGTAGTAATAATTACATAGATATTAATTAGTTTCTCTTTTTCTTTAAAAGTACACATAATTTGGATTGTTAGATAAGAATTAATATGCCATCAGAACGAATGTTGCCGTAAACTGCCCCATTTAATTGAATAAATGTATCACATAGTATTGAACCTTCACACCTAGTCACACGACATAAGGACTTTAGCTTAGAGACACAATCATAGCCTTAGGTATATTCCTAATAGAATTAACTATTATAATTATGTACGCATACGCGTGACATAGTTGCGATGCCAAAAACAAGACGAGGAACACGTTCGCGTGACCTTGGTTAAACATTCTTAGTAAAATAAAACGCCTTAATCAAACACTCTTAGAAATGCTTTTAGGCACGGTTTTGAAACTAGTATTATGATTGCGTACATGTTCACGTGACGTGATCCTGTTTTTTTTCAAATAAATTCAAGGTACGCATCCGCACGACTTTGACAAAACGTTTTCTTAAATAAACTAAGTGGTAAGAGTTGAGTACACGTACACGTGACATGATTCTTGGCACACCAAACTGAACGAGTATACGTATGCGTAACTCGTATTAAGATAACTCTTTAAACTAGTCGAGTAATTAGAAGCGGTAAAGGGTAAATATATATATAGGTCCAAAAATGAGTAATTAGATAATTTAAGTCAATCATGAATCATTAAGTGACCGTGCTAAAACCATGGAACTCGGGAGTTCCTAACATCTTCTCCTGGGTTAACAGAATTCCTTACCCGGTCTTCTGTGTTCGCAGACCATAAATAGAGTCATTTTCCTCGATTTGGGATTTAAAATAAATCGGTGACTTGGGAAACCATAAATTATCCCAAGTGGTGACTCCGAAAATAAATAAGTAATCCCATTTCGAATAATGTCACTTGGATTGGAAAAACTCCATACATCACCCTTTCGGGAAAAAGGAGGTGTGACAAATGGTACCCAGTAAGTGTTAAGCCTAACTTCGGTCGAGTAGTGACGAGGTCAGGTCAGGGCCCTACCGGTATAAATATAATGAAATAAGACAGAAAGAGATATATATTACAATAAAATAAATATGGAACTCTACAGGAACAGAAGTCAAAGAAAGCCCTCAGCTCAGAACACAGTAATAACAATGGGGGGATCTCCCGAGATACCGTCCTCTAGTCCCAAAGTAAATATGCATTACTGGGGGGGATCTCCCAGAATACGTCTGTAGTCCGAAAGTAAATATGCAGTGCTTGGGGATCTCCCGTAATACGTTCTGTAGTCCCAAAGGAAATATGTAGTACATGGAGATCTCTCGGAATACGTCCATAGTCCCAAAGTAAATATGTAGTTCAACCAATAAACATAATAGTTACAGCAATGAAATCTACAGTTTAGGCTAAGTTCAAACCAAGGAAAAATAGGAGTTTCACTAAACATGTTGCACATAGTTTGAATAGACAGTCAAAACACGTAGGCATGCTTTTTTAATCTAAACAAGATAATTACATATGCTAGTGTAGTTCAAACAAGGAAAAATAGGTTATGATTTAGTGAAAACCGGTGTTTTACAACAAATTTCCCGTGTATGTGATAAGTAGGGATTTTAACCTATTATCTTCTCTCTTTTACTTGTGTTTTAGGCCAAAAATGCTTGAAGGTATTCCCAGAAACTAATGAAATGTGCTTACTTGCGAGAATTGTTCAAAATGAGCAAAAGGAATCAAAACCAACTCACAAAGGAGTCAAAAGTTGAACAGAAACAATGACTGGACAAAGAGACATGAAGTGCGGACCACACAAATATTGTGCGGCCGCAAAAGCATTGGTGCAGTCGCGATCAGAATTGTGCGGTCCAAAAGAGGGAGATTCAGAGAGTGAAATTTTTGGCTAAATGTTGAGCACGGACCACACCAGAATTGTGCGATTGCAGAAGTCCCTTGTGTGGCCGCGATCGAAATTACGCGGTCCGCAATGAGCTAGAATCAGAGAATTGACAACTCTGAAAAAATGAAGGAGTGCGGTCCGCACCATAATTGTGCGGCCACAGAACATCAAGCGCGGTCGCACATACAATTGTGCGGTCCACGATGATGAAGGTTCAGAGAGTTGTCCTTAGCAAAAATCAAGCAAGTGCGGACCACATCACTTTTATGCGGCTGCATAATCATAACCGCAGCCGCACTTAGAATTGTGCGGTCCGCGAAAGTCCAAAATCAAAAGAGAAGAACGCGGCCCGCACCAGAATTTTGCGTCCGTGAAAGAAAAGTGGGGCCGCACTCAAAAATATGCGGCCGCACAACCTGCGCAGGAGCAATTTTGTCAAATATTTTCAGCTTAGTATAAATAGAACTTTCTGTCATTTTTAGGTCATGGAATGTTTTGTATGAGCACCTGAGATGGATAGTTTTACTGTTTTCGGAAATTTTGTACTATATTCACTTCTTAACATTAGATTTTCATCCCATAATCTATTATTATGGATTGTTTCTTCATTTCATCTTTAATTTATTCTATTTTCATGAGTAGCTAAACCCATAGCTAGGGTTGTGACCCAACCCTAGTGTGGGTATTTAATGGGTGTTTGATTTTAGGGCTTGAATGTGAATGAGTTAGTGATATTTAGCCTAGTTATTGTTAGAACTCAAGAATTAATGGTTGCAAACATTTATTCATGCCTTTATGACTTAGTCTCTACTTGAGAAAGAGAGACTAACTCTAGGAAAACTTGGCTACCATGGAATTGGGGTGAACTCAAGAAATTGATAGCCCAAATTAAAGGGTTAAACCTAGAGATAGTAATACCTGACTTGAGATAATATCACTTGATTTGTATGAATACCCATTTGGCTTGAGAAAGCCAAGTTGGGAGAAATCACTCAAACTACTGAGAGGTATAGAGTGAGTACCCGGGTGTGATAGCTATATTACAATCCCAACTAATCAAGCTTGTCCAAGATTTTACTACCCGTTGGATAACCACCTAGGTAAAAGTCACGACCCCAGTCTCTTTTAAACACTTGAAAAACTCAACAAAAATATTATCCTTAGTTTCAATTATTGCAATCATTAGCGTAAAGATAGAAGTAGACTGCAAAACCAAACTTGTGGAAGTGTAATTAGAATCAAAATCCGCATCTAGCTTAGATATAAACCTAGTTCCAAGCATTAACTCCCTGTGGATTCGATCCCGACCTTAGTTGGGTTAAAACTGCATCGTCTACCTCGCTACTCAATAGTAGTGTAGGCTTGGACCCGATTAATTTTTGGCGTTGTTGCCAGAGAGTTAGACGGTCTTAGCTATATATCTAAGTATTTGTGTGTTTTGTTTTTCTTTCCTTCAGTTTTTCTAATTTTTCTTTGTCAATTACTTTTAGGTACCAATGGCTCTTAACAATGAGGCCCTCGAAAATATTCCATTGGGGGAAGAGGTAGATGACGAACAAGTGGATGAGGTTCATCTTGAGCCTCAAGTACAAAGGAGAGGCCGACCGCCTCACAATAATGTGACAAACCCTCCCTCACCCCCAGCAAGGGCAGCACACCGCTGTTGCCCAATGAAGGTTATGCGAGTGCAATAGTCCCGCCCCGGATTAGGGCGGGCAACTTTCAGATAACCAATGTCATGCTTACACTGTTGGAACAACGGGGTTTCTGCACCGGAGCTCCACATCAAAACACCTATAAGAATCTCAAAGGTTTTGTTAACACTTGATGGAGGAGCAAGTAGAAAAATGTCTCTGACGAAGCATTGAGGTTAATGCTATTCCCTTTTTCACTTCGAGGAAAAGCTTTGGACTTTCTAGAGAGGTTGCCCAACCATTCCATACACACTTGGGATGAGTTGGATGAGAAATTCATCGCAAAGTTCTTTTCTCTGGGGCATATGGCGACGCAGAGAGATGAAATTTTGGCTTCCAAACAAGAGCCAAATGAACCGTTGCATGAAATTTGGGAATGGTATCACACAATGGTCAGAGAATCCTCTAACAACGATATGAACAAGGCAATGATCCAACAAACCTTTTATAGGGGGATCAACACAACTAACCAGTGTGTGGTGAATTAACTCGCCGGGGCTAACTTCATGAACACGCCGTACTATGAAGCATGTGAAATTCCAGATGAGATGGTGGATACCTCTTCGGCTTGGAAAAGTAGAGCCAACATTCCTCAGGGTGACCCTAATGTTATCCACATCCACAAGGAACTTCATGATCATGGGCAAGCCATAGCGGAGTTGACAACCACTAAGAATCAGTTGGATAAGGATTAGCTTCAATAGGTTCAGGGGCCAAAATAGGTAAATGCCATAGAAGGAGTAAACATGATGGTCAACAAGAGAAGACAGTGAGGTCAACAAGTTCAAAACAATCCGGAGCAGTTTGAGCAAAGTAGTAGTGGGTACAATCAAGATGATGCATATGATGATCAAAGTGAAGATGTTCAATATGTCAACAATTACCAAGGTCAATGGAGCAATGCTCCAAATCAACAATAGTGGAGATCCCAGGGAAACCAAAGAAATTGGGGCAACCAAGGTCAACAAGGAAATTGGAATAGTGGCAACAACAACAACAACCAAAGCAATTGGGGGAACAACGATCAAAATTGGGGTAATCAAGGCAATTGGGGAGGAAAGGCAATTGGGGTGAAAAAATCACAGTAATTGGGGAGGCAATAGAAATCAAGGGGGTTGGAAAAACAATAATCAAGGAAATCGGGGGTCGGGCTTTCAAAGGCCCCCGATGTATCAACAACCAAACAACCCGCCTCCATATCTGTCGCAAGGTCCTAGTTCTTCCAACAATGAGATGGGACGGATTGAAAATATGTTCAAGCAAATGATGGAGAAAAATACTGACTCCAATGGCTAATAAGCCTCCCACAACACTTCTATCTGTAACTTGGAAGTCGAACTTGGTCAAATTTCTCAAGCGTTGAATACTCTCCCTAAGGGGGCACTACCAAGTGATACGGTGGTGAACCCAAAGGGTGGGAACAATACCGGGCATGCTATGGCGGTGACTACAAGAAGTGGGAGAGGCGGAGTTTGTAGTACCTCAAACTCAAGAAAGAATGTGAATGATGATGTGTTGGTGCAAGATGATGATGATCCAAGTAATGATGTTCAAGCAAGTAATGAGGTGAGGATAGACATTAGATGAAAATGTGGAGGAGACACAAGATGATGTTAACCCGTCTAGGGAACATGTGATAGACATATCAGATCCAGTAGTGTCCAAAGACAAGGCCCCTTTGTCAAGGCCTTATCCACCATATCCTCAAAGACTCGCAAAGCAATACAATGAGAATCAATTCAAGAAATTCATTGATATGATGAAAAGTTTTTCCATAAATGTGCCATTGGTTGAAGCCTTAGAACAAATGTCGGGATATGCCAAGTTCATGAAGGACTTGGTAACAAAGAAGAGATAAATGAAATGTGAAACGATCAGAATGACACATCAAGTGAGTTCCATTATGCATTCCATGGCTACAAAGTTAGAAGACCCCGGTGAGGAGGAGGGGTATGACCATTACTTTAGCTGAACTCTTATCTATCTAAGAAAACAGTTATTGGGATGCCTATTGAATTCTTCCTTCTAACATTGGATTCTAACAAGGCTAAGAGCAGCAGATACGGATAAAAGACCAAGAGCGCTTATGTATCATCTCCTATTGAAAAGTAAAAAAACTCCTTCTTCTACACGAGACCTAGCTCTTTCCTCCCTATACAATTCCATGCACTATTGGAAGTGCTGATTTCGCCAATGCTTTATGTGATTTGGGGGAGAGAATTAACTTGATGCCCTATTTTGTGTTCAAGACATTGGGGATTGGGAAACCAAGACCCACATCCATGAGGTTGCAAATGGAGGATCGGACAATGAAGATGCCATTGGGAATAATTGATGATATGCTAGTTCGGGTCGACAAGTTCATACTTCCTGCAGATTTTATGATATTTGATTGTGAGGTGCCAATCAGTTTGGGGAGACCTTTCCTAGCTATAGGGAAGGCCTTAGTTGATGTGGAAGCTGGTGAGCTCACCTTCCAGGTGGGCGATGAAAAAGTTATGTTCTATGTTTGTAAGTCAATGAGGCAGCCTAATAATAATGAAGTGTGTTCGCTCGTGGATCTTGTGATCGAAGTAATTGTTGATGAAACAAGTGTTGTGATTAATGTTGAAGACCAATTGGAAGTTGTGTTATTGAATCACAATGAGGATGAGAAGGAAGGTTTGGTAGAATGTGTCAATGCTTTGTAAGGAATGGGATCATATACATATGGGCCCCAAAAACTTTCCTAGGACCTTGAGAACCGGAAGACTGCACCAATAAGGCCCTCAATGGAGGAGCCTCCCACATCGGAGTTGAATCCCTTGCCTTCACACCCCAGGTATGAGTTCTTAGGCCCTTGTTCCACATTACCGGTTATTCTTTCTTCGTGCTTAACTAATGTGCAGGTAGATTCCACCCTTGCGGTGCTCCAAAGGAGGAAGAAGGCAATAGGTTGGACATTGGCAGATATTCGGGGTATAAGCCCCGCCTTTTCCATGCACAAAGTCATATTGGAGGAGGATGCCAAACCCTCTGTGGAACATCAAAGAAGGTTGAATTAGGCCATGCAAGAGGTAGTCAAGAAAGAAATCATCAAGTGGTTGGATTCAGGGGTTGTCTACCCCATTTCTGATAGTTCATGAACTTCACCGGTTCAATGTGTCCTAAAGAAGGGGGTACGACTGTGATTACAAATGACAAAAATGAATTGATCCCCATAAGAACTGTCACCGGTTGGAGAGTATGCATGGATTATAGGAAGCTGAACAAAGTGACTCAGAAAGACTATTCCCTGCTTCTATTTCTTGATCAGATGTTGGATAGGCTGGCCAGACGTGCTTATTATTGCTTCTTGGATGGGTATTCCAGATATAACCAGATTCTTATTGCACCTGAATACCAAGAGAAGACCACCTTCAATTGTCTGTATGGCACATTCTCATTCTCGCAAATGCCTTTCGGTTTATGTAATGCACCGACTACTTTTCAACGGTGTATGATGGCAATATTCACTGATATGGTGGAAGGCTTCCTCGAGGTTTTCATGGATGATTTCTATGTTGTGGAGAACTCTTTTGAAGAGTGTTTGGATAATCTGGATAAGGTATTGACACATTGTGAAGAGACCAACTTGGTGCTTAATTGGGAAAAGTGTCACTTTATGGTCGAGGAGGGCATTGTCCTCGACACAAGATCTCCAAGAATGGTATTGAAGTGGATAAATCAAAAATTGAAGTGATATCAAAACTCCCTCCTCCTACTTCCATCAAAGGAGTGAGGAGCTTTCTACGTCACGCGGGGTTTAACCGTCGGTTCATTAAGGATTTCTCAAAGGTGGTGAACCCCTTGTGCAAGTTGTTGGAAAAAGATGCCAAATTTGTGTTCAATGATGATTGTATGAAGTCACTTGAGCTACTCAAGTATAGGTTGACTACCACTCCCATATATTATCGCACCAAATTGGAGTTTACCATTTGAGCTCATGTGCGATGCTAGCAACGTGGCAGTAGGAGCGGTATTGGGGTAAAGAATCAACAAGATCTTCCATCCAGTCTACTATGCTAGTAATACCATGAACGACACCCAAGTCAACTAAACGGTGACCAAGAAAAAACTCTTAGTCATTTTCTTTTCTATGGAAAAGTTTCAATCATACCTCATGGGTACCAAAGTGATTGTTCGCACCGATCACGCAACACTTCGTTATTTGATGAGTAAAAAGGACTCTAAGGCTAGGTTGATGCAGTGGGTACTTCTTCTACAAGACTTTGATCTTGAAATCATAGACAGAAAAGGGAGTGATAATAAAGTGGCGGACCACCTGTCCCGATTGGAGGAGGAGGGGAGGCCAAATGATGGACTTGAGATTAATGATTCGTTTCAGGATGAACACCATTTCAATGTCTTTGACCGGGATGCCTTGGTTTGCTGATGTGTCTAACTATCTTGTGAGTGGCATGTCCCAAATGAGTTCTCTTCAAACTAAAGGAATAAGCTCAAATGAGACTGCTTGGATTATTATCGGGACGAGCCATATCTTTTCAAAATTTGCACTGATGGTGTTATTCGGAGATGTGTACCAGAGGAAGAGCAATTGGTTATTCTTGAAGCTTGCCATTTTTCGCCCTATGGTGGTCACTATGGTGGGGCAAGAACTGATACAAAGGTCCTATGTTATGGATTGTATTGGCCTACCTTGTACAAAGATGCTAGCGAGCTTGTTAAGTGGTGTGATGATTTCCAAAGGGCCTGTGGGATTTCCAAGAAGAATGAGATGCCTCTCACCACCATCCTCGAGATTAATATTTTCGATGTGTGGGGCATCGACTTTATGGGTCCATTCTCATGTGGGAACACCTATATTATTGTTATTGTGGATTATGTGTCCAAATGGGTTGAAGTTGTGGCTTTGCGCAACAATGAAGCACGGAGTGTGGTAGCTTTCTTGAAGAAAAACATATTTACAAGGTTTGTCACCCCAAGGGCCGTCATTAGTAATGGGTGTTCACATTTTTGCAACAAAGCCTTTGACACTTTACTCTCCAGGTATGGTGTCACTCAAGAGGTATAAAACCCCTATCACCCCCAGGCAAGTGGACAGGTTGAAGTCTCCAATAGGGAGATAAAGAGTATTCTATCCAAGACTGCCAATGTAAACCGGACTGATTGGTCAAGGAAGTCTCACGATGCTCTTTGGGCCTATAGAACAGCTTACAAGACCCCAATTGGTATGTCTCCGTATTGGTTGGTGTTTGGGAAAGTATGACACCTCCCGATGGAATTAGAGCACAAGGCCATGTGGGCGTTGAAGAAATTGAACCTTGAGTGGGATGTAGTTGCCAATCTTCGAGTGGAGCAATTGAATTAACTTGGTGAGTTCTAGTTCCACGCTTACTCCAGTTCGTCCTTGTATAAGGACAAGATGAAATACATGCATGATTAGTATATTTGGAACAAATAATTCAAAGAAGGTGACCTTGTTCTTTTATTCAACTCTCGGTTACGAATGTTTCCGGGAAAGCTAAAATCAAACTGGAGTGATCCTTTTGAAGTTGTACATGTGACTCCTTTTGGTACTCTAGATTTGAAAAATAAGAATAGTGTGATCTTTAGAGTCAATGGGAACCGGGAGAAGAACTACCTTGGTAAGGTTGATGATGGCCATATTGTGGAATTGCTCCATTTCAAATGAATGATGGTAACATACGCCATGCCGCGACGTTAAATCAGGCGCTTCTTAGGAGGCAACCCATGTGTTTTTGTTTCTCTTGATTTTTCCTTTTAGATTAGTCATTGTTTTGGACTAATTGGTTGTGCAGTGTATGCAGGAATTGGGTGTGCAGTGCAGGAAATTGACAAGGAAAAATTTGACCAAGTGCTGAAATTGTGCACACCGCGCCAGAATTATGCGTACTGGACAAGCCCTTTGCGGCCGCACAACTGGAATAGAGAAAATGCCAAGTCTCTGAAGTTTGTCCTGAAAAAATCCCTTAAGGATTCGCGGTCGCAATCAAAATTTTGCGGACTGCACAAATTGTGCGGTCGCATCCATTTTTATGCGGACCGCGCCATTATATCAGCTTTTGAGTTAGAAAAGGTAAAAAGTGCGGACCACACCAAAATTGTGCGACCGCACTCAGGTAAGTCGGTGGGCCATCAGTGTTAGAGTATAAATAGGACTTTTTGAGACTATTCACACTTTACAAACTCTAACCTCTTAAGCTAGACTAAATCACAATGCACTCTCCTTCTTGTTTTCAATCTCATCTCATATTCATCAAGTGTTGATTTCCTACTACATTTACCTATTGGTATGTTGATTTCAGTGAGTTAATTTCATAGTTTTCTTTTCTTTTCTCTTTGTTTTAGTTTTCTTTTTCATCTAGGGTTAGGTTCATGCCATAAAATGTCAAATCCATGTTTTCTTGCTTAGAAACATGTGGGTAGTATTTGAATGCATAATGGGGGCTGGGGTTAGTAGCTTTTATTGTTTAGTTTCCACAAATCATGCCTAATTAGTGAAACCCTAGTAATAATCGCATAGAAAGGCCGCTCTAATTTGAATTTTGTTGTCGCACACATTTTTTGTGCGGCCCGCTATAGGGCATGCGACCGCATACAAAATTGTGCGGTCCGAGATACCCTAGTTGTAAGGCATTTTTAATTGCTAATATTGTGCGGCCACACTCAATTTTTTGCACTCCGCGGTTGGTTTTCACGGCCGCACTCGCAATTGTGCGGTCCGCTCAGTTAAACTTTAGAGACCCAACAAAATGATTATGCGGCCACACTCAAAAATTTGATGTTCGCGATGGGAATTACGCGGCCGCACTAATTTTTGTGCAGTCTGCAATGGCAGTCTGCGACCGCACTCACTTTTGTGCGGTCCGCGTTGCCCTGTTCTGAGAAGCTGTTTCTTTGTTTTCAACTGTGATTCTATAACACATATTGAACCCCAATTCTAACTGACTTTCACTATGGTGTGTTCACGTGGTAGAGGTGATACTTCAAAAGTGAGGGCGTAATTCTCTCGAGGACAGGGTCGAGGAAAACCTAACATGCCACTATCAGTCTAGAAATTCTTGAGCAAAAAGACTACTCTCAATAGACCACCTCCGGACACCTCAGACACCAATGGATACCTCCTATCTCGGGAAACCTTTGAGGGGGATTCAGTACAAGCACAACTGGGGGCACAATCACAATAATTCCCCGGTAGACTCCACTTAGTCAATGAACCTACCTCCTCCTCCAGTTCTTCTGACGGCTCGGAGGGAGGTAGTCAAGCATCTGAACCCTCTTCGCCACCTGCTACAACAACTGCCCCCAATAAATTTGGATGATGATGATGGGGTCCCGGATGATGGGAGAGGGTAACACAATTTTTGGAGGCTTGGCTAGATCAAGGAAGTCGGAGGTGTGGGCTGATAGGTTTGTCAGTGAGAAGGCATATGCCAAGTTTCAATAATGGTGGTCCCAAAGGTCGCTCACTCTAGAACGATAATTATTGACCAAAGACCTAAGCCAGCACAACTCGAATGTCCTTAAGTAGTTTGCCGAGAGAAAAGGATGGAAATGGTTCATCGGACGTTTGCTAGATGCCAATGAATACCTTGTCAAGGAATTTTATGCCAATGTTGCCCACATAAAAAGGGTACCAAGGTGACAAAGGTCTGAAACTTGAAAATCTGATTTGACAGCCACGCACTGAACAGATATGTAGGGTTTGAGGAGGTTGAGGCAGTACAATACCTGGAGAAGCTTGCTATGGGTGATGCAGTTCGCCCATGGCTAGCTGAGTTGCTTACTATTCCGGGGACATCACTTGCATGGCTCACAGCTGGAGATCCAATAGTTAGATCCTCCCTTAACTTTGAAGCAAAAGGGTGGCAAACATTCGTGTGCAGTCGTCTTGACCCATGCAAGCATGAGAACATCCTTCCACTCCCCCGGTCAGTATTAGTAGCTTCCATCATGGCAGGATATCCTATTAATGTAGGAAACTTGATGTCCTTCAACATCTCCAATGTGGTCCGGAAAGAAGAAAGATCATATCCCTACCCCAACTTCCTCTCAGAGTATTTCCAAGATCAAGGGGTAGATTCAAGACATTTTGATATTGAGGTAAAGGCTATGAAGACTTTCTCATTGTACCACCACCAAGGAGTGGACAAACCTAAGTTTAAGGGTAAAGCCACTACCTCCACTGGCCAGTCTGAAGAGCCAGGGGTAGTAGCTGTTGGGTCAGTTGTCGAGCCCTCCACAACAGCCGGTGCTTCTATCGGAGAAGCAGCCATGCCCCCTCCATCCACTGGACCATCTACCTCAATGCCAATCTCTATGCCACATTCAGTGCCTACATCTTCTACCTACCCTTAGACTGCACTACGTGTTTCCCAACCACTATCAAGTCTCAACAACTGGATGCAGGCAGCTACCCACAACGCTGACTACCATATCCAGTGTTGTGGAAGCACAGTCATCAGCCCCAACAGAGCATTAGGTACCTCTATAAGTGGAGGACTCATTGAAGAATATTTTGGACAACCAGAAGAAGATCCTGAAGATTCCTGATACACATGGGAAAGTCATAAAGGATTTGGGGAAGCAGGTGAAGAAGATGCGGAATACTCAAGCATCAAAGGAGTCGGTGGACAAGTTGAGCAAGGAGGTTGAGAAGATTTCTTCTGCTGGAGATAATCCAATGGAGCTTCTCATGGAGCAGACAGTCCCAGTAGCACATGAAGCAGTGCCCTAGACATCAGAGGAAGCAGCCGGTCAGTCTGAGGAGCCGGCTGCAACTACACACACTGCTGAGGAGCTGATTCAGATGCTCAGCAACTCCGTAGTCCCCTAGTAAGAGGATGTGGAGATTCAGTTAGAGGATACAGAGGATGTTGAGGACCCAGACATGTTGAGGACATGATGCAGACTGAGACCACATAGGGAGTTTTCTCTACTCTCTACCCCTTTTCCCTATTCTTATTTGTTATTAGCACTGAGGACAATGCTAGTTTTTCATTTGGGAGGTGGTCCATTTGGATTTTGATACTTTGACATGTAGTATGTAATAACCATTACTATATTTTTATTTATCTTTATTATCCCTTTTAATATGTATATATTTTTACCTTTTGATGTATATATTCATTTCCATTATGTATATATTCGCTTTACTTCATTTTTGTATATATTCAGTTTAATTTCCGTAGTTTTACTTTATAGCTTTTTTCATTGTTTTCCTAGAGTAGCATAGCTTCTCATTTACTTTAATAGCTTCTTTTTAATTTGTTAGCTTCCTTTTAAGTTTTGTGTTAACAATAGGCCTTTGGTTTTCTTAATGCCACGGTTCTTTCCAAAGGTGGATGTTGTGTGAACCGGGTGACTCTTCCCAACGATGGATGGCATGACAACCTTTTGAAGGGATTGTGTCGGTTTTCTTTATGTTTTGGTATATATAGTAGTAATGAATAAAAGTGTCTCACGCAGGCTTCACTTGGTACTAACACATTTACCTTCGACCTTATGGTTAGAAACAAGTTGATTGGCATAAAATAGCTCTAGTTGTGAACTTTAGACTCTTGTGTTGACTAAACCAATAATCGAGTGGATTCTTTGAGCCATTTGTGAATTTTAAATCTTAGCTAAGGTTGTTGTGGGCCCTCGACTCTGTTCTCTTTAACAATCCAGCAGCTTGAGAGGTGAGGTATTTAATTTCAAGTCCACGTTCTGTGCCAATAAGTCTAGAACTTGCCCTGAATGTTTGTCTAGGCGAAATTCTAAGTATAGCTCACCTTGAGAAATGATTTTAGGATCTCCTTGATCCAATTTGAAACTTGAAAGCTTCCGTAGCCTAACAATGTGATATCCCTAGTAAGCCCCTTTGAGCCAAAGCTTTTTTCATTCAATAGCCACGTTACAAGCCTTTATCTGTTTTATAATGACACTTTCTTGGCACCCGATCTTTCCTTAGCCTTCTTGATAAACAATTGGCAAAAGAATAAGTTTGGGGGAGAGAAGAGGAATTTGAAATTTATAAAAGGTACAAAGAAGAAAAAGAAATGAAGAAAAGGAAAGGTAAGGAAAAGGAAGAAAGACAAAAAATAAGTATGTCAAAAAGAAAGTGAATAAGGTAGAAAGTTGAAGCAATTAAAAGAAAGCAATGATGAAAGGCATGAAGTGATTATAAAAGGAGAAAAATTATTGTCATGATCAAGAAAGGGTGACATTATGTCTCTCTAGTTCCCTTAAGGAAGAAGAAAATGACTCGAAGAGTCAAGAAAGTATGAGCTGAAAAGAGAAAATGGAGTGCTTAAGGAAAGATGAAACCATACTATGTCGATAAGTCCTACCTTGATCCAAAAGCCTTCATTACATTCCCTCAAAAGCCCTATATGATTTCAAGTTGAGTGAGCTTACACTAGTGGTGAATTACATAAAGGGAAAGTTTATGGTACTTAGAGCTGGACTTGTCACATTCTTTTGAGAGAGATGAGCGTACTTTTTCACAATATTTGTTTCGAGTGTTACATTCTAAAGTGAAATTTGCTCATGGAGAGTAGAGGAGGAGGAGTTTGGGTTCCACAATGACCTACGTGATAGAGCGAGCTTCCTTCGTGAATTAAGTCAACTCTTGATGTTGTAGTGTCACATTAGAACTATGGTACCCAAAAGGTCAAAACACGGTGTTGTTAATAATTCATTTGTGTTGAGGGTAATTGTTAGTCCCAATTGATGCATGATTGATTCACCTTAAGTAAGCAAAAATATCATTTTTTCTAGTGGAGGTGGGAATTACCTTATTTGCTTGAGGACAAACAAAAGCTTATGTTTGGGGGAGTTGATAAGTAGGGATTTTAACCTATTATTTTCTCTCCTTTACTTGTGTTTTAGGCCAAAATGCTTGAAGGTATTTCCAGAAACTAATGAAATGTGCTTGCTTGCAGGAATTGTTCAAAATGAGCCAAAGGAATCAAAACCAACTCAGAAAAGAGTGAAAAGTTGAACAAAAATAAAGACTGGACAAAGAGACCTGAAGTGCGGGCCGCACATTATTAAAAGCCATGGTGCGGCCACGATCAAAATTATGCGGTCCGCAAGAGGGAGATTCAGAGAGTAAAATTTTGGGCTAAATGTTGAGCGCGGATCGCACCTGAATTGTGCGGTCGCAGAAGTCCCTTCTCTAGCCACGATCAAAATTACGCGGTACGCAATGAGCAAGAATCATAGAGTTGACAACATGGGCAAAATGAAGGAGTGCAGACCGCACCAGAACTGTGCAGCCGCAGAACGTCAAGTGCGATCGCATACACAATTGTGTAGTCCGCGATGATGAAGGTTCAGAGAGTTGTCCTCAGCAAAAATCAAGCAAGTGCGGACCGCATCACTTTTATGCGACCGCATAATAATAAGCGCGGACGCACTTAGAATTGTGTGGTCTACGAAAGTACAGAATCAAAAGCGAAGAACGCGGTCCGCACCAGAATTGTGCGGCTGCACTCAAAATTATGCGGTCGTACAACCTCCGCAGGGGTAATTTTGTCAAATATTTTCAGCTTAGTATAAATAAAACTTTTTGTCTTTTTTAGGTCATGGAATGTTTTATATGAGCACCTGAGACGGCTAGTTTTACTGTTTTCGAAAATTTTGTACTAGATTCACTTCTTAACATTAGATTTTCATCTCAAAATCTAATATTATGGATTTTATCGTCATTTCATCTTTAATTTCTTCTATTTTCATAAGTAGCTAAACCCATAGCTAGGGTTATGACCCAACCCTAGTATGGGTATTTAATGGTTGTTTGATTTTAGGGCTTCAATGTGAATGGGTTAGTGATATTTAGCCTAGTTCTTGCTCGAACTCAAGAATTAATGGTTGCAAACATTGATTCATGCCTTTATGACTTAGTCTCTACTTGAGAAAGAGGGACTAAGTCTAGGAAAACTAGGCTAACATAGAATTGGGGTGAACTCAAGAAATTGATAGCCCCAATTAAAAGGTTAAACCTAGAGATAATAATACCCGACTTGAGCTAATATCACTTTATTTATATGAATACCCATTGTTGTTATCCAATTTTTCCCTCATATTTCTCAAAAAATACCTATATACCTTCAAAATAGTGCATGGGCATCATCAAGTAATTTTCCATAATTTTTCATAATGTTTAAGGGCTTTTAACCAATTTATTCTTGCATAAATAATTATTAATTGCATCTCGAATAATTTTATGATGATTTATCATTTAATTTTCACCATTTGTATCTGTATTAATCTTAAATATTATTTATACATTTATTATAATTGTATTTTGCATCCTTAGGCTAAAATTGCATAATTTGCAATAATAACCCATATATATGCATAATTACATTATTTATACAAAAAATGACGTTTTACATTTTTACAATGTTAAGTAATTATTTTAAATCATTTTCATGCACAAGTGTTATTTTTGTTATTTATTAATTATTTTTTATAAATTATTTATATGTTAAATTGGGTATTTAAAATCTAGCCCCTAAAAAACCCAATTTCGGACCTATACAATACCCAATTACCCCAGCCCAATACACCATCCCAACATAAAATACCCTTTACCCCTAACCCATTAACCCAATCCCACACCCGTTTATTATAACCTGACCTAGAACCCTTGAATCAGGACCATTGATCTCAGAAATCAACAGTCCACATCACCCCAACCCTTTTTAATTATCCTAACCCATCTAAACCCTAATCACTTCACCCAGCCCGCTGTCTCTATACACTCCCTCTCTCATCTTCTCCCCCTCTCTCTCAAAACCCTAGCGCCGTCACCCCAAATCTCTCCGATTCCAACCCTAAAGTGGAATCAATCGTTGATTCCCTACCTTATTTGGACCCTCCTCCTTACTGGCTACCCGTTCTTTGGTATTACCTAATGTCTTGCCTAAAATGGCAAGCAGATCTGGAGAGATTCGAACAAAAATTTATTCAAAATCCTTAACCTGTTGTTTCCGTATGTGTTCATCATCTTTTCAGTGTAAGTACGAATATTTTTGTATCTCTCACTGATTCGACTTCACCCTAAAGGTTAGGGTTTCAGATTCTCTTTGATTAGAACCTAAACTGGTTCAAACTTTCATTTTTAGAATTATCTCGTCTATATTCACTTCATTATGCGTGAATCTGCCTATTCCTGTTAATTTTCTTTATTTTCACTAAATTAGGGTTTCAGATCTTTTTCTGGTTCGATTCTTTGTTGCTTTTTGAATAACTTCTGTCTATGTTCGTTGTGCAGAGTATGTGATTATTTTTTCCTTGTTTCTATGCTGATTTTATGGCTTACCCAAATTAGGGTTTCAGATCTGCTTTAATTGAACCAAATCTGGTTCGATTCTGATTTTATTTTTGAATAATCTCCTGTCTACGCTCATTGTATGCATTGTGTACCTTATTTTACTGTCGGTTTTGTGGTTTACCTAAAACTAGGGTTTGAGACTTTTACTAATTTTCCGATGCTCTTTCATCTCTCGTATGTGACTGATATTTTCCTTATTCTGTTCAATCTACCATATTTCATTTATTTATTTACCTTATTTTCCCTTGAAACTGATTGTTAATTGACATTTTTTTTATTCTAAGTGTTACTCACCTGATTACACGCTATTATGCCCTGTTAATTTGATGGAACGGGAGACAAAAAGGTACATTTGAGAACCTGTTGTGACAAGCTCGTACGGGTTGGGAAGGACAAAAGGATTCTCATGAAGCCGTTCATGAGAAACCTCCCTAGAGACGCCCTATCTTGGTACATAAGTCAAAATCTCAAGAAATGGGCTAATTGGGTAAGCATGGCATTGGACTTCATTGATAGATTCAGATTCAATACAGAAAATGCACCGTATGTCCTCTACATACATAATCTCAAGAAGAAGCCAACAGAGACTTTACGCGAGTATGCTACTCAGTGGAGGTCGGAAGCAACAAAGGTCAAGCCAGCATTAGAAGAAGAGAAGATGAACAAATTCTTTGTCAGATCTCAAGATCCACAATATTATGAGAGGTTAATGGTCATTGAGAATCACAAATTCTCTGACATCATCAAGCTCGGGGAAAGGATTGAAGAAGGTATCAACAGCGGAATGGTAACAAATTTTGAGGCATTGCAGGCCACGAACAAAGCATTACAATCGGGAGGCATATCAAAGAAGAAAGAAGTAGGGATAATAATGGTAGACCAAGGTCCAAAATCTCAATTTGTATACCAAACACCTCCACCCAATAGGGTGAACACTTCATCATATAGAAACCTTTTACTTGCCTCAATTCAAGAGAACAGCAACAACGCACGAGTAAATTCCCACAAATCACAATACATGCAAATCCTTAAGTAGTGGTCTGAACCACCATAACCCTTCCGGGATCCGCCTACACCAGACAGGCCATAATACTCGAATGCTTCCAAATAAAATCTATTTCGACGGCTGCCATGCCTCGCACACCGGAACAAACCATATGCATAACTTAATCACATCGAAAGAACTAATCACTGCCGTAAAGGTTCCATTTCAACCATGGCTATTCAATCTATCTTCTTTTAATCATCTTTAATTGCCTCAGGAATAATAGCAACTTCCTTCAACCCACAGCAAACTCAACCCTTACTCATCCCGAGTGACCTTGATTCACGAGACTATGCTGCCTAAATACCGCAACCCGTCTCATACCCTCCTGATAATCTTCCTCTAATACTATCTTGCACGCTGAAACATATCATAGAACCCCAACCATTTCCTTTTCTTAGGAATTACACTGCATAAGCTCCATCCTCGATCATACTACTGCCTGAAACCTTTAAACGCCGCATTCTTAACTTTGAATTCACTAGGACCGCTATTAAGAGTCACCCACTCTGACTGGTCCCGAATACAATCAACTCCAAGGTACTCCTAGCACATGAACACCCTTTTCAATGAAACACGTGACCGAGTCACTATCCTGACAACTCACCTATGCCTTAAGCAAAATTCTGAATCTTCCAAAGCCTAACCCTGGTCTGACAGGGCCAACTTTCACACATTCATCAAATCCCACGCACAATCACCATTTTACTCATTTACCTTAGCTGTAATAACTTGCCAACACGTCGAAAATCCGTAACACTATGATAACACAATCCTGCAACCCAGCTGCAGATGGTGGAACTCCCCCACTTTGCGACTGCTCGACTTCTGCTTCCTACACCTGGCCTCCTAGAAATGGAACCACCACCTAGCCTCAATTTAATATCATTACGTGCCAACTGTATTCTTCAATAACCTTTCACCATACTCTGGCCCCAGGAACCCGAAGAAACCATGGCACTGACAAACTTAACACATTCCGTTCGATCAAGGGTGATGATAACACGTCACCGGTGAATACTCCACTTTACTTGAAAACACCAAGCCTTACTACTTTATCAATCCAAAACTTGGCCATCTATAGATCAATTGCCTTCCTTCCGTCGGAATCTAAATACTGAAATCTCGAAATCACACTCTGAGAAGACCTCCCTTCAAACCATTCATCAGGACTCAACATATGGGCAAGTGTTCTACCATCATATCGACATCGCGCGATTACCAATCGTAACCATTATCACAACCTGAGAATCGCCTCAAAGTTCTCATAAACAAAGCGACTGAGCTGAAACCACATAATATTCTTCTGTAGGGCAACAACAACAGCCCCATCCATCTACACATGGGAAACATCTCGCACCATATCCGTAGCACCGTATCCATTCCTCAAATTCCTGATTCATATATAGCGCTCCGCGACGCATAAGATTGAGTCGGAATAATAATAGGCATAAGCCTCAAAAGGAATCGAATCGCACGATGAGGAATCAAGAAGGGAAGTACTTTTAACAGCCCTGTAGACTCTCGAAGATAAGTACAGACGTCTACGTACCGATCCGCAAGATTCTACAAGACTTGCTCATGAATCGTGAGACCTAAGGGAACCTAGCGCTCTGATACCATGTTGTCACGACCCAAAATCTAAAACAGTCGTGATGGCGCCGGACACCACCGTCAGGCAAGCCAATCATTAAATAGTCGAAATAAATTCCTGTTTTAACATTTATGAAATATATTTCCTTTCACTTTATTACATATTAACTAAATAAAATCTGTTAAGTAAAAAAATTATTTGAATATCCTATTTTAGGAAATATATCCCAACACTTCCCAGAACCCGGTGTCACAAGTACATGAGCAATTTTCTAAGAATTTATACAATCAGTACAAAGCTTGTCCGAAATACAAATTGGACAAGGAATTTAAAATGAAAATAAATACAGTAGGAGGGAGACTCTATCAGTTGCGGATCGCCTCCAGATGGTGTAGCTTGCCTAAGTCTCCAAACCAACCATGTCACTATGAAAGTACATGTGCAATAAAAATGCACAACAAGTGTAGCATGAGTACAAAAACAACGTGTACTCAGTAAGTTGCCCGCCTAACCTTATAGAGGTAGTGACGAGAGGTCGAATTAGACACTTACTAAGGTCCAACAACTTAATTTAACAGCATATGATGAACGCGGTAGGCATGTAAAGGTAGTAAAGCATCAAATATATAAGGCACTGAAATTCAAGTAAATATTGTAAGTAAATAAACAGTTACTGCTTCCTCATTTCCCCCCAAATGTCTTAAATTAACAATTACTTCTTTATTTTCCCCCAAATATGTTATCACACCAAAAATCCATGAAAAACATTTAACTATTTAGCATGCTCATATGGGATAAGGACAACCGGCCTGAGCCATCATAATAATCATCTTTGTGCACTGCCGAGGATCGAACGGCCCGTACCATAAGTGCACCTTTCAAATAAAATAATCATGTCTATGAACTGCTGAGGGTCAAACGGCCCGAACCATAAGTCCATCTTTTAATAAATTAACCATATTTGTGCACTGCCGAGGATCGAACGGCCCGTACCATAAGTTCATCTTTCAATCTATCGTGGCGTACGACCCGCTCCCATGAGAGTGGGGGAAATAATACTCTGCTCATGGAATGTAACTTGCAAAGAGGTCACATGCAGACATGCACAATAAATAATCCACCCCGAATACGTCGGGAAAACAAATACTCAAATAAATGACAGATTTCTCTTTTAAAAACCACAAAATAGTATTTAAATCCTTTCTCAAATTTCATTTGCCAAGTTTTTATACTGTTTAATAGTATAACGTCATCTGGAAATACAATTGCCCGCGAAGGAAATCAATTCTCTCTTTAGATGATTAAGAAAATAAACTCTAATCTTCCTTAGTCATTCAATTAAAGTTCCGATTATGTTAGCAGTCTAATGTTACAGACAAGATCACAGGTACAACAAGTAAGGCATGCTAGAGGGTCCTAGGCTACCCGGACATGGCATAATAGTAGCTACGCACGAACTCCCTCACCTCATGCGTATGTATCCCCTGCAGATAGTAACACATGCTTAATTAGTTCACCTAGGGGGATAATTCCCCCTCACAAAGTTAGAAAGGAGACTTACCTCGATCCGAAATTCCATAACCAGCCTCCAAGCCCTTCCGATGACTCAAATTGTTGCACAACGCTCCGAAACAATCCAAACAACGACAAGCCAATGAAAATATACTCTAATATTTGCAACAATTCCAAATTACCCAACTCCGCTCAATAAAATGACCAAAATTCCCTCAGGCCCACATGCCCGGAATCCGAAATTTTTGGAAGATAAATTCTACCCATAGCTTTACTAGTTCAAATGTACAATTTACTCTAAATTCCATGCTCAAATTCGCGGCTGAAAATCCAAATTACCAAATTCTAGGTTTCTTTAAGACTTCCCAATTTCCTACAAATTCCCATGTCTAATTCCATGCATATACTCGTATTTAACTGTAAAAACAAGAAGAAATTACTTACCTAGTGATGCTTGATGGGAAACCCCCTCTTGAAGCTTCTCAAAATCGCCCACATCCATGAAACAAATGTAGGAAATGGCTAACATTTCACATATGAATTAATCTACCCAGGCCCCAATTTACTCTCTGCGTTCGCATACCCCCGAATGCGTTCGCATAGCTTCCTCGAGCCAACACTCCACATTCGCGGTCCCCTCCCCGCGTTCGCATAGGCCAAAGGTCCCTCAGGCCCCAGCTCCCCTTTCCTCTACGCGTTCGCACACCTGACCCTGGGTTCGCGTAGACATCACAACCCAAGCCATCGCGTTCGCGTAGACATCACAACCCAAGCCACCGCGTTCGCACTCCCTTCTCCGTGAACGCAAAAGCCAAACCAGCAGCTCTCAAATTTCCTTCTATGCGATCACACACAAGGGATCGGGATCGCATAGCACACCAGATACACTAGATGACAGCAGCAGCAAGGCAGAGAAAAATGGTCCGAAATTGCTCCGAAACACACCCGAGGCCCCCGGGACCCCGTCCAAATCACGCGACTCAGTCCCATAACATTCCATGGACTTGCTCGAGGTCTCAAACCACATCAAACAATGCCAAAGTCACGAATCACACTCAAACTCAAACTTTATGAACTTTAAAATTTCAAACTTCCACATCCGATGGCGAAACCTATCAATTCACGTCTGATTGACCTCAAATTTTGCACGCAAGTCATATTCAACATTATAGACCTGTTCCAACTTTTGGAATCGCATTCCGACCTTGATATCAAAATTTCCACTTCCGGTCGGATTTCTCAAAAATCTTCAAATTTCTATCTTTAGCCAAATGACTTCAAAATGACCTACGGGCATCCAAAATCACTTCCGATCGCGCTCCCAACTCCAGAATCACCATACGAAGCTATTCCCAGGCTCGGAATCCAAAACGAACATCAATAACTCTAAAATGACTTACAACCCGAATTTTGAAATTCTTCTATAATGCTATCTTCCATAATATACGTCGAAACGCTCCCGGGTTACCCAAAATCTGATCTGTACATACGCCCAAGTCCGAAATCATCATACGAACCTGTTGGAACCGTCAAATCCTGATTGAGAGGTCATTTACTCAAGATTCCAATCTTAGTTAATTTCTCCAACTTAAGGCTTCTGAAATGAGAATTTTCTTTCCAAACCAACTCTGAACTTCCCGAAATTCAATTCCGACCACACCTGGTGTGTAATACCTGAAACGAAGCTGCTCACGGCCTCAAACTACTGAACGACGCACTAGAGCTCAAAATGACCGGTCGGGTCGTTATAACATTGATGTGTCTAGTTTGGTCATCTTTATGTGTAATTGCTACTACATTGCTACGGAAGATATTTGGAGATGCTGGATTCTATATTTGTATTATGTATCATTTGTGAGATTTGTGGAAGTACTTGATTTATACGGCCCTTGAGGATTTATTAAATCATTGTTGGCTTAGAAATGCTGTGATTGAGAATTTTTTGGAATATTTGTTTGAACACTCTCCTCGATGTTATTTATACTTCCTGCCTTGTCATTTTATTGATGCCGTATGCTTGGTACAGAATAGTGTAAAGCACGAAGGATTATGCCGTGCCCTATCATATACATTATCATGTGTGGAAAGAGTGTAAAGCACGAAGGGTGATGTCATGCTATTTCATATACATTATCATGTGAGGAAAGAGTGTAAAGAACGAAGGGTGATGTCGTGCCATTTCATATACATTATCATGTGAGGAAAGAGTGTAAAGAACGAAGGGTGATGTCGTGCCATTTCATATACATTATCATGTGAGGAAAGAGTGTAAAGCACGAAAGATGATGTCGTGTGTCGCGCCCCCTTTTTCTCGTGAAATCGGGTTTCGACATTTGACAACTCCTTTTGAGAGGGTAGGGAAAAGGAATTGGTTTAGAGAGTCTCCACCTAACGGATTAAGGTGTGTTAGGGAACCTTGAGCAGATAACTCATATTATACCAGTTTGCATCACCAGAGATCTAAGGGCTCAAATTACCTTGAAGGGAAGGTGTTAGGCACCCCTCGAGGTCCACAACGGTGGGTCCCGGTGAACTTAAATTAAGTGAATTAGTCTAAGGGGAAAGGAAGCAATTTGGACAAATAAAATAAATGATTTATTTTAAAACAGAAATGTGGGGTCCTAAGTTTTGTAGCCTAAAGGATCACCCCGTGCAATACTTAGTAACTCCCTCAAGTCGGGGTGTTACTCATATTATTCAGCGAGCACGGACTATCATCTCCTGCTACCTGATTACTATCTTTAAGTTGTTACCTAAAGCACTCTAATTGATTCTAGTTCGTTTCCTATATGCAGGACTACTACGAGTGTGATGATTATTATCCTATAGGCAGAATTTCTAAGCTCGAACTGGTTTTAATTCTACAGACATGATTTATAGAACTGCATTTATCCTATAGGCATGATATTTATTATTGAACTAATTTTAATCCTATAGGCATGATATTTATTATCTGAATTGGTTTAACCCTATAGGCATGATGCATATTGAATTGATTTGACCCTATAGGCATGATATCTATTGAGCAGTATATGGGCAGAAATTGTACACATCGCCAGAAAAAAAATTAAACAAGGTATTAGTCCTATAGGCATGATTTACTAGCACATATTTGTTGGACATATTGATACATCCTATAGGCAAGATTTCTAACAAAGTTGTAATACTAATCCTATAGGAAGGATTTCTAAAACATAGAACTCATATGATTTTAGCAAAAGATGATGTAAAACAGGATTAACATCATAAATGAAACCCTATAGGCAGGATTTCTACCTGAATTAGCAGAAGAAATAAGAAACCCTCCCGGTTTTACTAAATACCCAGAATCTGTTTATTACAAAGTTATTACATACCAGATAAGCAAATGAATTACAAAACAGTAATGAAATAAACTATAGGGAGCCTTCATCAGGCCCAAGCACACCTGGGTAACCCAAGCCTTCAAACCATATCAACTTCGAGGCTCACTTCACAAGTACAGATAGTCACCGCTGAGTGACTCACCCATAGCATATATAGAACTCGGTTTCTAGTGTGTCAAAGTTCCCAAGGGCCTCAAGGACCCAGGGCGATGCTCATATTAGAACCAAATACTCAAAAATAAAATGATTCAAAGTAGATTAGGAATCAGCCCCCAGTGTGTCAGAGTTCACATGAGTCTCATATGGACCCTGAGCAGTGCTCAGACTGGGATGGTTAGGGATAGAACCTAAGGGACTAAGAGTGAGAGTTTTAAAAAAAAAGTAACAGCACATAAAAGGAGGCGGGGACAGATTTAAAACAGTTTTGAGTTCTCAGAAGAAGGCCACCATAGCAGAGTTTTAGAACACAGAACATGTAGGCATAATTGCATTAAGAAAACAAGCAAGGTTTGCGAAGTTGTTCATGCTCAAGCATACAGTTTAAATAAGTTGAAGTCTGGAAAAGTCTAGTTAAGCTAGGTGTTCATGCCAGTATTTAGGACAACCTTATTAAACCATAGAGAACCAAACAGTCAGAACACCCACATGAATCCAAATGAGTACAAGACATATTAGAAAGCAAGTTATCAAAACATATAAATGACAGAACCGAAAGCCTATTAATAATACAAGTTTCAAAGATTTAAGACTAATTGACTACTTAACCTTCTAACATTATCCTAAAGATACTCAAATTCAGAACAGGTTCGGAACAACACATAGGAGATAGATTAAGCATATTATCTTAAGAGGATTCATATTATTCAAGAATAACCAATCTCAGACTAATAGTATCAACTTTAGGGCTAGGCAGAATCATGCTCAGAAATGGGTTTTAGACATGCTGGATTGTAAACACAATTCAAGAACACATAAAAATGAAATGACAAAGGATAGTCACTCACCAGTTAAGCGAGCAAAACCAGAATAATACCACAAAGGTGAGAGTCCAGAATATTTGGCCTTGGCTTTCAGCCGGCGAAGACCAGTAGTAAACAAGATAGAGCAGAGAGAGTATAGAACCAAAACCCTAAGTTTCTTAGTGGTAGTATATTACTTCGAGTGTGTCCTAAGGGGAAAGAGGGAAGGGGTTTAAATAGCCTCAGTCTAGGGTACCAAACATGAAAATAATCAATCGATTTATTTAAGGGAAAACTCATAATTATTAAGGTAAGTCAAGAAGAACACGTATAACAGCAATCTAACAAGTCTGGAAATCACAAATTCTCAGGGAATAATTAAGGCAAGAGTCATAAATAGATAGGTAGAATCAGTAATAAAAATAAAATAAGAATCGAAGCCCTAATTTTAGGGTAAGTAAATTAGTTGGAATAATCGAAGAAACTAACATACATATAGATAGATGTGGGCAAATATTAAAGAAAACACGTTAACAAAAATAAAAATATAAAGATCATTATAGATATGAGCCCTAATTTTAGGGCAAAATGAAACTGGTCAGCAAATTCACAAAAATCTCGATAGAATGCATATAGACAGATATAAGGGAACATTAAAGAAGATACTCAAAAAAAATATAACTAGAATATATCTTAATGATCTGAGTCCTAATTTTAGGGCAAATAAATTAGGCAAACATTTTTTAACGAAAAGGAAAATAGCAAAAAATAGACATGCAGAAATATAAATGAGGTTTTAACAAAAAAAATAAGAACAAAATTTAAACAGATCTTAAAAAGGTCTAAACCCTAATTTTAGGGTAAATAGATAATCAAAAGAATCTCAGAGATTCTTTCAGCAAGAAGCAAAGAATGAACATAGATAAAGAAAGGGGAAGTTCAAACCAGATTTTGTTTGAAAATGCAGAAATCGGCTTGCCATATTAGACAAGCTACTAGGTTATACCATAATCAAATAGCTAGTAGCGAGAAAAAGTGAATAAGGTAAAAAAATCATCAATCGATCCCATATCTAGTTGGAATCGAAGAAAGATTATGGGCTATTAAGGTGACGACACTAGTTTTTACAGAGGAGAGGGAGAGAGTATATAGACGGCGAGGTTGGGTGTTATGGTCTCTAGGGTTTGGAGATGGGGATATAAGGAAATGGCGGGGTTGTTTTCAAATGATCAACGGCTGGGATTTAGGCAGAGTTGGGTTGGTTCGGGATTAGGTTAGGGGGTTATGGATTGGGCTTAGGGTGATTGGGCTAGGTGTTTAGGTAACTGGGCTGGTGGGTTCGTCTGAAATTGGAAATTTTAAGGGCTAGATTTTAAATACCCATTATAACAAATA
This sequence comes from Nicotiana knightiana, assembly GCA_005239525.1. Taxonomy (NCBI): domain Eukaryota; kingdom Viridiplantae; phylum Streptophyta; class Magnoliopsida; order Solanales; family Solanaceae; genus Nicotiana; species Nicotiana knightiana. Next base: position 99,570 of record ML370115.1, read on the forward strand.
AATAATTTATAAAAAATAATTAATATATAAAAAATATAAGTTGTGAATAAAAATTATTTAAAATAATTATTTAACATTATAAAAATATAAAAAATTAGTTTCCGTATAAATAATGTAATTATGCACATACATGGGCTATTATTGCAAAATATGTAATTTTAGCCTAAGGATGCGAATATAATTATAATAAATAAATAAAATATATTAAAGCTCAATATGGATATAGAGGATGAAAATTAAACGATAAATCATCATGGAAATTATTTGAGATGCAAATAATAAATATTTATATAAAAAAAATGCATGAATAAATTTATTAAAAGCCCCTAAAATTATAGAAAATTATGAAAAATGCTTGTATACGTTTATATATCAAGTAATGGTGCATATGCACTATTTTTAAAGTGTGTGTATATATATTTTATATTTTTTTTTATTGAGAAATATGAGGGGAAAATGGGTATCAACAGCTGCCCCTCTTTACCCGGGATGGATGAAAGAGTTGTCGGGTAAAGACATGATGATCGATTTTGACCGAATAGGGTAATTTGAAGATATAGGCCGCCCTCTGGCTTCTGAGCTGCCTACATATCCCTGGTTTTACAGGAATCATGTCGTGTGTAGTTCTGGATCTAACGGTGGAGTAAGTCGATGGAGTCGTTGTAAGAACGGACAAGATGTTCCAAATAGGATTAATTGGGATCTGAAACGGTTATGGGTAAATGAGACTGGGTAACGGATGATGAACGGTTATGTTTGAAATACTTTGAAGGATGTGAACGCTGGATGTGAGCTGGAGCGGGATTTCTCCCGTTGGGATAACGGTTACTTACCGGATCACCTGTAAACTTATAAAACACAATATGTGCATATAGTTTTTTTGCAAATTTAAACATGATGCAAATTACCTTTGGACCATGAAGATTGTCTTTGGACGGTGAAGATGACGTCCTTAGGCCATGATGTCCCGGGCCATGAATTGTATGGAAAGGGATTCGCAGGCCATGAAATGATACTCAGGTCATGAAGATGGTGCCTTCGAACCATGGTACCTTTGAATAATGATGTGCAAGATTGGGAGGTCCTCAGTCCATGGCATGATGTCTTCTGGCTATGAGGATGATGCCTTCACACTATGACGCCTTCGGACAAGTTGGCTATATATCAGCCCATGAGGTGTAGAGACATGATGCTAAAGGTGATAACAAGATAGAGCTTGGTCTTGTGTAGAGTCGAGGACAGAGCTTAGCCCCGAGATAAGAGGATAATGCAAGGTTTAGGATAGAGCAATATATGTGTTTATCCAATGAGAGACAATGCTTAGTCTCGTGCAAGATTCTGGACAGTGCTTAGTCCCATACTAGGAGAAGGCAATGCTTAGCCTTATGCAGATATGGTGGCAGGGCTTGGCCTCATGCAATATTTGAGACAGGGCTTAGTCTCATGCAAGGGGAACACAATGCTTAGTCATATGCAGATAGGGAGGCAGTTCTTGGCCTCATGCAGGATTCGAGACAGAGCTTAGTCCCATGTTAGGAGAAGGCAATGCTTAGCCTTATGCAAATGAGGAGGCAGGGCTTAGCCTTATGCAAGGATTGAGACAGGTCTTCTCATGCAAAGGGAAGGCAATGTATAGCCTTATGCATATGGGAGGCAGTCTTAGCCTCATGCAAAGGGAAGGCAATGCTTAACCTTATACAGATGAGGAGGCGGGGTGTAGCCTCATGCGAAGATTGAGACATGTTAGTCTCATGCAAAGGGAAGGCAGTGCTTAGACTTATGAAAATGAGGAGGAAGGGCTTAGCCTCATACAAAGGGAAGGAAATTCTTAGCCTTATGCAGATGAGGAGGAAAAACTTAGCCTCATGAAAAGATTGAGACAGGGCTTAGTCTCATGCAAAGGGAAGGAAATGCTTAGCCTTATGCAGGTGAGGACACAGGGCTTAGCCTCATGAAAATGTAAGAGTAAGAGTGAAGTATTCTTAGCTGATAATGTGTCTTGTGTATAGCAATTATGTTGTTGCGACGATGCTTATGATGATGACTTATTCTTGTATCCAAAGAAAATTTGTGAGTTTTGCGGGGAGGTTGGTTTGTGCCTTTCTCTTCTTGCTCTGCTCCATTCTGCTCGCGAGTCATATTTAAGTTACCATGGATAGAATTTGTCTAAAAAGTAAAGTTTATTTTCAAAAGTATGCGTGTATAGTTTTCCAAGACATAGTAATTAGAAATCGGTTAGATGAACCAATAACTGTGACATTATTTGAGACATCACGACCTTCTTTACCGTAGAATTTTGAGTGACATACTCCTCAAAATTCTTCCCAAGTTATCTAGATGACCTTCTAGCTATTCCGTATGCTGCTGTTGGCTGAACTTGCTTCGGAATTTTGAGGGTCCTCCTCAAAATTCTGCCCCAGTTTCTAATTGCGGGGAAAATGAAAATTTTATTGAATTGTGACCGAACTCACAAGGATGCCTACATATCCCCTCTTAAAGGGAATCAGGTCAAGTGTAGTTCAATTACATCATATGAAGAAACATAAATAGTTTACACATAGTATATTTTGACTGCATCTGAATTGATAGGCTTTGGCCTGATTTCTACGAGTATGAGTGCTCCTCCTGTCAATACTCTGTGAACCATGTAAGGACTTGCCAGTTGGATGAGAAATTTTATTTGGCTTCATCTTGATGTGGAAAGATCTGTTTCAACACCAGCTGCCCCGGTGTGAACTATCTTGGTTTGATCCTTTTGTTGAAAGCTCTGGACATTCAATTCTGATAAAGTTGCTCGCGATACACTGCATTCATCCTTTTTCCATCTATAAGGTCTAGTTTCTCGTAGCGGCTCCTTATCCATTATGCGTCACTGAGTTCAGCTTCTTGTATGATTCTCAAAGAAGGAATTTCTACCTCGACAGGAATGACAGCTTCGGTACCATAAACCAACAAATAGGAATTTTCCCCAGTTGATGTATGGACTGTGGTACGGTATCCCAGTAAGGCAAATTGTAATTTCTCGTGTCATTGCTTGTGATTCTCTACCATTTTCCTTAGTATCTTCTTGATGTTCTTGTTGGCAGCCTCCACGGCTCCGTTCATTTGAGGTATGTATGTTGTGGAATTCTTGTTCTTGATTTTGAAAGTTTCACACATGTCCTTCAACAGATCATTGTTGAGATTAGCGGCATTTCCGGTGATGATGGACTCTGGAACCCCAAATCGACAAACGATATGATCCTTGACAAAATCTGCAATGGCTTTCTTGGTTACAGCTTTATAGGAAGCAGCTTCAACCCATTTAGTAAAGTAATTGATGGCCACTAAAATAAACATGTGCCCATTCGAAGCAGTGGATTCGATTGGACCAATGACATCTATTCCCCAGGCAGCAAAAGGCCAAGGTGCGCTCGTTGCATTGAGTTCGTTTGGCGGCACTTGTATCATGTCGGCATGTATTCGTTTGGCGGCACTTGTATCATGTCGGCATGTATCTATAATTGGTGTCATTTCTAGACATATCGGATGAAATCTATTTCCATAGTGATCCAAAAGTATGGCCCTGAGTATCTATTTGGCTAAGACAAAGTCGTTCATATGTGGGTCGCAGGTTCTGGCGTGTATCTCATTGAGAAAATTGGAAGCCTCTTTGGCGTCAACACAACTTAACAGTCCTAGATCGGGAGTTCTTTTATTATGAATTCCTCCACTTTGGAAGAAGTAATTGGATAGCCTCCGCAGTGTGCGTTTCTGAGTATGGTTTGCATGCTCCAGGTATTCTCCTTTTGCCAAATATTCTTTGATGTCGAGGAAACATAGAATTTCATCTATCTCTTCTTCGACATGAGCACAGTATGCAGGTTGATAATGGATTCTCAACGGAATGGGGTCGATGAAATTCTTGTTCGGATGTTGTATCATTGAGGATAGGGTGGCCATTGTGTCTGCAAATTCATTCTGAATTCTGGGGACATGCCAAAATTCTATCTTTGTGAACCTCTTCTTCATCTCTTGTACATGATGTAGATACGGTAGTATTTTGGTGTTTTTTGTAGCCCACTCTCCTTGAACCTGATGTACCAGCAGGTCTGAGTCACTGATCACCGGCAGTTCCTGAAATTCATGTCAACAACCAAATTGAGCCCTGGTATCCAAGCTTCATATTCCGCCATATTGTTGGTGCATGGGAACCTGAGTTTTGTAGACACCGGATAATGCTGACCGGTTTCTGATACCAAGACGGCTCCGATACCAACTGTCGCGCCCCCTTTTTTCCTCGCGGAATCGGGTTTCGACATTTTGGGACAACTCATTTCCTTTTGGAAAGGGGCATGGAATCTGAAGAGTCGCCACCTAACGGATTAAGGTGCATTAGGACACCTAAAGAAAATAACTCATAAATCGGTTTACTTTACCATAGATTGGGTAAGGGGTAGAAATTACCTTGAGGGGAAGGTGTTAGGCACCCCTCGAGGTCCACAGCGGTGGGTCCCGTCCAAACTTAATCTGGGCGAGTTATTCCTTAAAGAACAATAAAGCCATTTAAATAAATAGAAATCATTCAAAAAAGAAATTAAAGGGGTGTCCTAGGTTTATTAGCTTATAATATCACTTATGTGCAATACTCGGTAACCTTCCTCAAATAGATGTGTTACGCGTAGCATTAGCGCACTGGTAATCATATCCTTTACTACCCAAGTACCCTCCCCTTAATTATTACCTAAGTGTTCTAATAGCATCGAATACGTTCCCTATGGTGCTTAAATTAGAAAACTAGGCGTAAAAAAAAAGCAAATTGGACTATCACATAAGGAATAATTAAAGGGCTCGGATTTACCTCCACAAGTAAACAAACAATTGCACGCCTGAAACAACCATTTTAAAACGATTTAAAGTCCTATAACAGGATATCTAGATGAGCACAAAGCAGAATATGCAGCATTTTATTAAGACGAGGCAGTGAATACCTAATCAGTTTGCCTATTGATTTTATTTCTTACTGGATCTGGGCAGTTTGTAAGTAGTCAAACAAACACAGTTTTAAACTTCAGAACTTTAATCAACCTACAGATCTGCCTAGGTGATAACTGGGCAGGATCCTATAGACATAGTATCTAAGCGTGAATCAGACCATAATAATAAACTAGCGATTGATTTATAAAAGGTAGATTTTTATCTATTTAGACCCTATAGGCATGCTATCTATGCACTGAAAATGATCACAAGCATTAATTCAGGACATATAAACACAGAAATTGATTTTACATAGTTATCTCTACAAACATGATATCTAAGTGTCAAACTGTTTTTATACTTATTCCTTATATGCATGACAATTAAGTGAGGAAATTGATTTTTATATGTTCTTCCTATAGGCATGATATCTAGGCGAATAAAGTTGTTAGCCAGTTTTCAAGCAAATTAAACAAGGGAATTCCTAGGGACGTGACTTCTAATGCACACATGATGGTTTCAGAACATGATTATTAATGTAGGATTGGTAAATAACCTAGAAGCAGGATTTCTAATACAAATGTGAAATGCAAGATTTCAAAGAATGAGACAAGCCATATCGACATGGTTTCTAATACATATAGATAATCATAACAATCCTATGGCAGGATTTCTACCCGATCCCCACAAAGTTACATATAAAAGTCCCACCCAGTTTTACTAGTAACACCCAATATCTTTTTTTACAAGAATTATTATTACAGACTAGATATAAATGAATTACATAATGAAATTACTATGCTATAGGGAGCCTGAATAGACCCAACAGTAAACCTGGAAGCCAGGCCTTCAACCAAGTCTGAAGTATGCCAGTATCTCATAGTACACCAAATGGTCTTCTGGAGTGTCAAAGTTCCCAAGGGCCTCATGGACCCTGGGTAATGCTCACACCAGAAACCATTTTTAAAGAAACAGTTTTGGGAACAAGTTTTGAAAAGTCAACCCCAGTGTGTCAGAGTTCGAAGGAGTCTCATGGACTCTTAGGCAGTACTCACACCGGAGGGGTAGGACCCTAGATATCTAAGAGTAGGAGTTGAAAAAACAATATATGAAAATAGGAATAGTTTTAGGAAAATAGTTTAGAAGTAAAAATAGGAGTAAACAGAGTCATTGCAGCACTCTGAGTTCAAACAAAGATTTTCAGCAATCAAACATTGGATAAAACAGAATCATGATTACTTCAAGCAATGTTTCACATTGCCTAGATTTGACTTAGTTTATCACTAGGTGAGTAGATAGCATACTGTGATCAGAATAATGATCAGACAACTACACAAGGAAAGGTGGCAGGGGTTGGGAACATGACAAACATGAAGGCATGCTAGTTGAGAAACAAGTGGATAAGATTTTTGAATCAGATAAGAACATGCTAGAGTCATATTGACATGTTGAACAAGGCAATTTCATGAGAGTTGAGGCAAGCTAGTTAACAGAGAGACATAAAGCAGGCAAAGGCAGGTTGACAGATGAATTACATAACATACTGAATAAGACCTAATGATAGAGACATGCTGATTAAGAGCAAGCAATCAGAAGCACATAGATTTAATTACATAGGAAGTAGTCATGCTAATTAAGATCACTAAACAGGAAAGACATGGATTCCACTAGATAGAACTAGTCACGCTAATTGAGAGTAATAAACAGGAAAGACAGAAGTTTAACTACACAGAAGTAGTTATTGCTAATTAAAATCAAAACAGGAAAAACAAAAGTAGTCATGTTAATTAAAATCAATATACAGGAAAGACATGGACTTAACTACACAGAAGTAGAGCAATAGACAGGAAAGCACATAGGTTTAAACTCCATAGCATAATGAATGACAATAGGAAGAGAGACATACCAGTTAAAATAGAAAACAGGAAGGTAAAAGGATGCAGAACCCAATAGCCTAGCCTTGGTTTTCAGCTTGCTAGACAGTGTAGCAAACACAAGTAACAAAAAGGTTTGAATAAGAGCAAGAGTTTTTTTTGTGTGTGTTTCTTTCTTAATGTGTTCGTGTTTAAAAGAAAACCAGAATAAGGTTTATATAGAACTTAGCAAGGTAAACAAGTAAGGCAAGAAGATTACAATTCCTAAGTAAGGCAAGCAAATACAATCAATCAGTGAATTAGGGCTAAACCCAAGCTAATTGATACAAACAGAATCCGGGAAAGTTAACTTAAAAAATAAGGAGAATCAATTATCAGCACCGATTCGGATTAAAAATAAGGTAAATAAACCAATCATAGACTGTATAGGAGTCAATTAAATCCCATAAATCAGGCTACAATCTAATTAAGGCAAGTAGTACTAATTAAAAGTCATAAATAAGGAAACAGGTAAAATTACAGGGAAGTACTAATTTTAACAGGAAAATATAATTCGAATCCTAATAAAATCACTCAATCTATTTTGATTGACACAGAAAACAATAACGGGAAAAATCACTGAAATAATTAGTGGAATAAGCAGAAAGACCTAGGGTTTAAAGCATATACACAAAAATTAGTCGAACTAGTAAAGATAAACAGATTCAAACACTTAGAAGCTTAAAACCCCTTTTTAAGAGAACTTAATACGAAACCCTTGTTTCAGAAAACACTAGAATCGAATAGTAATAAGGAAAACAGAAGTTTTTTTGAAGAAAAATACCCAACAATGCTTAAAATCGTCTCAGATCTACAAGCATCTGAATAGACCCAAGTAGAAAGAGATTAGGTTTTAGAAAAGACGATAGAGATGAAAGGAAATCTGGTTTAAAATAATAGATTCGAGCCATAAACACGGAGAAAATAATACTCACAAACGGAAATGGCCATATGTAAGCTTATGAAAAGGTTTTGAACAAAATCTGGGTTGAATCTCTTTAAGATTCTTCTATAAATCAACATAATCGAACAACAAGAAGAGGTGAGAGGCCGGTAGGGGCCAGAAATTACAGAAATATCCCATGGAATGGGGGTTTTTTGGTGACGGCGGCTAGAGTTAGGGTGAGTGTATGCGAGAGAAGAGGGGAGGTAGGGATTCCGGGACGACGGATTAAGAGAAATGGGGGTGTTAGGGTTTAGGTTAGATTAAACAAGGAAAGGGTAACGTGGACCGTTGATCTCAGAGAACAACGGCCACGATTAGAGAAGGTTCTGGGCTGGGTAAGGGTTATTTAGTTTGGGCTGGTGTAGTTGGGTTAGGTCCAAAAAAAATGATTAAGGAAAAGGGCTATTTGTTAAATACCCAATTAATTCGACAAATAATTTGTACAAAATAATAAATAAATTATAAAAAGTGATTTTCATGCATAAAAATGATTTAAAATAATTACTTAGTATTATAAAAATATAAAGAGCCGTTTTTCTGGTGAAATATGTAATAATGCATACATGGGCTATTATTGCAAAGTTATTGCAATTATAACCCAAAAAATGTAAATTTGTCTATTCATGCAATAATTAAAGCTTGGTATAAATATAAATGACAAAATTAGGCCATAAAATCATTATGAAACCATTTGTGATGCAATTAGTAATTATTTATATAATAAAATACTGGGATAAATTGATAAAAATCTTTAGAAAAATGCAAAAATTATTAAAATAGATTAATTGATGCTCATGCATTGTTTTGAAAATAATATAGGAAAAAATTGGGTATCAACACCGACTTCTTTGAAATTTGCAGCCCCGTCGAAAAACATTCTCCAACCGTCGAAAGCTTCAGCAATGTCTTCTCCTACGAATGTCACCTCCTCGTCAGGAAAATATGTTTTTAGTGGTGTATTCTCCTCTTACAGGATTTTTTGCAAGGTGATCTGCCAATGCTTGTCCTTTGACTGCCTTCTGAGTTACATAGATGATATCAAACTCAGTCAACAATATTTTCCACTTGGCCAGCTTCCCGGTATGCATAGGCTTATGAAAGATGTACTTCAGGGGATCCATCCTTGATATGAGGTATGTAGTATAGGCATATAAGTAATGCCTCAATTTGTGAGCTATCTAGGTTAGAGCGCAGCAAGTGCGTTATAGCAGAGAGTACCGTGCTTCATAAGGTGTGAACTTGTTAATCAAGTAATATATGGCATGCTCCTTTCTTCCCATCTCGTCATGTTATCCCAAAACACAACCGAAAGACCCATCTAACACTACGAGGTAGAGTAGTAGTGGTCTAGCAGGTTCTGGCGGGACTAAGACTGGTGGGTTGGACAGGTATTCCTTGATTTTGTCAAAAGCCTTTTGACAATCCTCGGTCTAACTGGTGGTGGCATCCTTCTTCAGCATTTTGAAATTGGTTCACATATCACTGTGGACTGTGCTATGAAGCGGTTGATGCAATGAGGCGTCCGAAGAAACTCATCACGTCCTTCTTGTTCTTTGGTGGTGGTAATTCTTGAATATATTTAACCTTTGACGGGTTCAACTCTATTCCTTGGTGGTTGATGATGAATCCCAACAATTTTCTGGCAGGAACCCCGAATACACATTTTAAGGGATTCAACTTTAGATTGTACATTTACAGCCGGTCAAAGAAATTTCTCAAGTCTGCTATGTGATATGTGGCTTTCTTGGATTTGATGATAACTTCATCAACATATACTTCTATTTCCTTATGTATCATATCATGGAAGATAGTTGTCATGGCCCTCATGTAGGTGGCCCCAACATTCTTCAGACCGAATGGCATCATTTTGCAGCAATATACTCCCACATGGTGTGATGAAGGCAGTCTTCTCTACGTCTTCTTCATCCATCCAAATCTGATGATAACCCGTGAAGCAATCTACAAAGGATTGGATTTCATGCTTGGCACAATTGTCGATCAGAATGTGTATAATTGGCAATGGGAAATCGTCCTTGGGACTTGCTCTGTTTAAATCCCGATAATCAGCACACACCCTGACTTTCCCATCTTTCTTTGGAACCGGTACAATGTTGGCTAACCAGGTTGGGTACTCAACTACCCTGAGGACTTTGGCTTTGATCTGGTTTGAATTTTCTGAGTTTCCGCTTCACTGGCGGACACATTGGATTGGTAGGTAGGTTTTGAGGCACTATGGATGTGCTCAACCCTATTATATCATCGTATGACCATGCAAAAATATCATCATATTCTTTCAGGAAACGAGTGTATTATTCCTTCTCTTATGGTGACAAGTGGATGCTTATGCGAGTTTCTTTGATGGTTTCAGAATCTCCCAAATTAACTATCTCGATTTCGTCCAGGTTGGACTTGGACTTGTTCTCAAATTCTCAAATTCTCTGATAATTTCCTCAGGTGTCACATATTCTTCTTCTATTTCTTCCGAGTCACTGTCCTTGTGTTGCATCGTCTCATTACATGTCACACCCGTTGGTTCATCAAGATAAGAAATAGTAATTCCTGGGACTCGTCGGGCACTTGATGGTGTAGCGGTCCAATTTCTGAGAAATGCTCCCCTCTCCACTGTCAGGTGGTAAGGCCTTCTTCCTCCTCCTCCTCAACTATCACACTACAGTCCATATCTTCATCTTCTAAAAACGAAATTCCTTAGTGCATCCAAAGCTTCCTATTCTTCAGATCCCCATATTGTATCGCCCTTTGGTCTGACTCAGATGTGGCAATGGCTGCTCAAGAGGGTAATAGGGACCACGCCATGATGGCGACCAATTCTGATACTCATGTCAGGTGTACTGATATCCCAGTCCAAAGGTTGTACCATGACATATCGGTTGTATTGTTTTTGCGATACCCTAGAGATTCTTACTGAGCCCCTTGACAGGTTCATACCCTGCACATGCTAGTATGCTCTCTATTTTGCTACTCCACCATTTATCCTTCTCGATCTCATTAATACGCTCAATGCGATGGTAAGTCTCTCCACCCAACTTCCTTGTATTCTCCACAACCGGAACTGTCTGATTGATGCTTCCATTACAACTTCATAGGTTGGTGCAAAGTGGATGCAACAGCCCCAACGGCATATATCCAAGGTCGTCCCAATAGCATATTGTAGGAGGCGAATATGTCTAGCACCTGAAATTCATCATCGAACCAAGTAGGACCCATTTGCAAACATAAATGGGTTTCCTCAATCGTAGCTCTTTGTGACCCATCAAACGCCTTCACATTCATAGTTCCTACTCGTATATCATGCAACCCTTGTCGTACCTCTTCAGAGTTGTCAGTGGATAGATGTTGAGGCTGGACCCTCCGTCTATCAAAACCTTGGCTATGAACTTATCCTTGCATTGCACTATGATGTGTAGTGCACTGTTATGGCTCAATCCTTCAGGTGGCAACTCGTCTTCATGAAAGGTTATCTTATGACTCTCCAGCACTTGACCCACCATATTGTCCATTTCTCTGTTGGTGATATTTTTCGGAATGTATGCTTCATTCAACACTTTCATAAGAGCATTCATATGCGCCTCAGATTTTCTCAGCAGCCACAGGATGGATATCTGGGCAGGAGTCTTGTTTAGATGATCAACGACAAAGTATTCTCTTGCCTATACTTTCCTCCAGTTTCGATGATGGGTTGTTTGGTGTCAGCTTCCTTACTCATTCCTCCCAAATTTTTAGGTGTGTAGATTTTTCCAGTTCTGGTCATTCCTTGTGCAGCACCGGACTCTTCCATTTTTGTTTTCCCTTTTCTCCTAGATTCGGCAAAAAAATCCCAAGGTACGGCGCTGGATTTTAAAGGCGGTGTGGATGCCACCGTCACAATGAAGGGTGTGATTACTTCTACCTCAAATGGAGTAGGTATAGCTGCAGGTGGTGTCATTTCGACTTCAAACGGAGCAGATGTGGCTACCTCAACTTCGACCGGCAACTGTATCTGTACCACAATGGGAATGAGTATGATTGCAGGTTTCTTAGGGTCGTCACCTTCCCGAATAAGCCCGATTGACCATTCAATATCCCATTCTTCATCAGTTTCTATCACATTTACTCATTCACCCCTATGATCTGGGAGGGGATTGTTGCAGACATTGGGTGCGTCTTCCTTTGCCTGTATGACTTTGGTATCAATCAACGTCTAAATTATGTCTTTTATAGTGCGGCATTCATCAATAGTATGTCCTTTCATGCCGGAATGGTATGCACATGTCTTGTTTGGGTTGACCCATTGGGAGGAGTTTTCCATAGCCACAGCGGGAATAGGGGTGATATATCTGGCAGCCTTTAATATTTCATACAGCTAGTCGATGGGTTCAGCAATATGGGTGTATTATCTGGGTGGTCTGCGATCGAAATTGAGTCTGGGTTTTGGTAATTTGGACGAGCTGGAGGTGAATGATAGTAGGATGGCTGGGTGTTATAAATATGGTAGGCGGTAGCGGATTGAGAATATCTGGGAGGTAAAGGTTGGTATGTGGGTGGAGGTGTTTGGTATGTGAGTGGAGACTTTGGACCTTGGGCTACCATTACTACCCATATCTCCTTCTTCTTTGATATGCCTCCCGATTGTAATGCTTTGTTTGTAGCCTGTAATGCTTCAAAATTCGTCACCATTCCACTTTTAATCCATTCTTCGATCATTTCCCTGAGTTTGATGATATCAGAGAAATTGTGATTCTCAATGACCATTAACCTCTCATAATATTGTGGATCCTGAGCCCTGACAAAGAGTTTGTTCATCTGTTCTTCTTCTCATGCCCGCCTGGACTTTGCTGCTTCTGACCTCCATCGAGTAGCATACTCACGGAAAGTTTCCGTTGGCTTCTTCTTGAGGTTCTGTATGCAGAAGACATCCGGTGAATTTTCTATAATGAACCTGAATCTGTCCATGAAGTCTGATGCCATTCTTACCCAATTAGCCCATTTCTTGGGATTTTGACTTATGTACCAAGATAGGGCGTCTCCAGTGAGACTCCTCATGAACAGCTTCATTTGAATCCTTTCATCCTTCCAAACCCCTACGAACTTGTCATAGTATGTTCTCAAATGTACCTTTGGGTCCCCCATTTCGTCAAACATCTCGAACATAGGACGTTTGTAACCCTCCGGTAATTCCACATCTGGTTAAATGCACAAGCCCTCATAATTCAAACTTTCAATTACTTTGCCTCCTTCAACACCCTGGACTCGACTTGTGAGCTTCTTGAGCTCCTCTACCATGTTCTTAATGATGAGGTCCTTCTCGGTGGATTCTGGTGTATATGAAGTTGGTTGAGTGGAATGGGGTAGGGTTTCCACGTATATGGGATTGTTTTGATGAATGTCGGGGGTTTGAGTGTAGTGGTGATTATTAGTTGAATATATTGGATCGAGGATAGGCTGTGGGTTATTCTGAGGAGTATGGTAAGTGGTTTGTGGATATTGAGTCGGGAGATGCTGGTGTTGAGGGGGTGTCGATATGGGTAGAGGATTAGGATTTTGAGGAGGTGTTGCATATTGGTGGGGTGCGGCAGGATTTTGCAGATGTTGGTCTGGTGTGTTTAGAGGAGGTACTGGGTTTTGGGTGGTTGGATGGTTGATGTATGGGACGTTTAGTGTGAGAGAAAGGTTTGCCAAGTTGCGGATCTGCTCAAGCTCCTCTTGCAGCTCTAGTATCTTCTGTTCCAATCGTAATACCAAATCATTTGGTGCCAGAGTACTCCGACCATATGAAGTTTCCACATTCTCAGCATGTGTAGTGTTGTCTTTCCTAACAACACTAATATCGTCTATCTTAGTTTTCCCTTGCTTATCGGATCACTTGGAGGAGGAGGAGGTGGAGGGCCTCTGGATCTGGTGTGATATGATAATGATGCCAGTATGTGCGAACCAACCTTAGGGGATGGGAATAATCAAAAGAAAGAAAAACAAAAAGGTAACCAAGTCAGTAAGAATTCAGGGAAAAGTATTTGCAGTAGTTAAACACATATTGCAGAAATGTAAATTCACGTCCTAATTTGGGAGCCTCGTTGTGCCTGAGGTAGCTGTAGCGACAAGTAGATTTGGAGAAATTTAATGCCGATGATTTCCTCATTTCATTAGTGTAATAAATAAGACGAACTTTAAGAAAATGACAATAAATAAATGAATCACTAATTGCATTTGCCTTATTACATTCGAAAAATGATTCTAAAACAAATAATCCTAATCTACTTGGTCCCAGAGGGACCCTTTCCAGGCTTGGCTCTTTTGGCTCCGTCGATCAGACTCCCCAGGTCATGCATGTCCAGCAGCAGGTACGCCCTCGCTAGATGTCCTCCCTTGTTACCCTCTACATTCTGGCAGTCTATGACTCTTTTCCTCATCTTCCCTTCTAACTCCATTAGACACTGTTACAGATATTCCAGCCTTTCTGTTGATCTAGTAGCCATTTCCCTCCACTCGTTAATTGACTGCATATCAATCTTGTGTTGTTCCAAATGCCCGGCCTCAAACTCGAGAACTCTTTTGCGCAGCCTTTTATACTTCGCATGTGCTTCAGCGGCATCATCTATGACCCTGTTTCCTTGACCGACCGCTGGCTCGACTATTCCTGCTATGCTATCATCCAACCATGATGGGTAGAAGTACACATGCCCTGCGTGGTATCGATCTGGTTTGATCGTGTCCCTTTCCACAATGATCTTCAAATTCCACATGTGTTGAGCTTCACATTTGTATGGGATGTCATCATCTTGAAAATTTTCTTTGTAATGACCCATTTTGGAGATTCGTGGTATGACTCTTTTTCTACCAGCTTATCTCATGACTCTTATAGGAACATAGGGGTATATGCCCCTTAACCCGATCAACACTAAGTGCGGAACATCCTGGACCTGATGATGAAGTCATAGTAGGGAACCACTCGAACATCCAACGGACCTGTTCCTCGGTCAAATTGCTTAAAAACTGAACCCACTCTGTACCGTTCTCTAGTTATGCAAAACCTATCTGGGATAAAGGTCATTCTTTTCGGATGGTAGAAAGCTATGAGATCATTCCATGGTCTCTACGGAAACTCTTGGCGATATTGGCCTCTCTGAAGATGTTCTAACAACCAAATCTCCAGCAGCAAGTTACAACCCTCGAGTGTTTGAACCCTTTTTTTGGCAACGATCTAGAGCCCGGTATATTTCTGCTACAATCATCAGAACAATAGTATATGTTTGTCCCTCGATTCCCTCAATTAAAGCTTTGGTTACCATGACTAGTCTGGTGTAAATCCTGTCCCCTTTTCTTGGAAACACTATCATACCCAGAAAGCAGACGATGAACACGAAAACCTACGATAAATCCAACCCAGGGAAGTGATGGAGAATTTGTCACGAAAGACACGTTAAAATTTGTTGTATCCATATCGTTCATAGATGTAGTCAAAGGGTATGTAGGTTTTCTTCAGGCACTCCAAATCATCGTTCTTTCTCAGATTCAACAGTTTTAGAAACCTCCTGGGAGTACGATTTTCTGGTACTAATAAACTGGGACTATCTCAGGGTAATCCAGCGAATCCCCGTATTTCCTCCAAGAGAGGAGTCATTTCTACATTGCCGAAATGGAAAAGCCCTTTCTCCGTCCCAGAACATAGTAGCATCCTCGATTAATATGTTGTTTGGATGGAGGTCTAATAAGGAGGTTAAGTTTTCGAGAACCCTTTTCACGTGATCTTTATCGCTTGGCCATATGTTTTCCCACCAATCCAGCAATAATGGTGGTATATTTCGGCCCGAACCTGGGGACTTCATGCCTCATTTTTTTTGCAAAATAAACAAAGTTAAACCCTTTCCCCATCCGGATTCGACTATTTATACATTAACGATTAGCATATCGGCATTTATTTCTCCAAGTAATGCACAGATCGTGGTTGCGTCCGTTGGGATTATGGAAACCCCGGTGGACTTTGGACAAGGTTTCCTTAGGGGTTATTATGCGGGAAAGGCACGGAACTGTCGATTGCACCGCTGATCGACTAGTTTTACCGCAAATAAACCTTTCCAAATTCAAAAGGGTTGTAGAGGAAGAGCGCAAACACTCATTAAGTGTTGCTATGGTATTAATTATGCACGAGTGGAATATGATGTTGAGCATAATTTATGCAAAAAGAAAATAACATGTTGTCAAGTATTTGCACAATGAAAAATGATAAAATGTTGTATTTAATAACTGTAAAGGCATTTAAGAATGAAAACAAGGACAAAAGTTAGTTCCATAGTAAAAAGAAATAAAACAGGAAAGAGAAATGAATGAAGATAGGCAAATAAATTCACATAGAGTGGGGAAGGGAAAGGGGTGTGCGAGTATTAACAGAATAATAAAGACATTCTTGTTGAAAAAGACTAATTCACAAGACAAGTTCGCTATGGTAAGAGCCTAAAGATATCCCCAGCAGAGTCGCCATGCTGTCGCGCCCCCTTTTTCTCGCGAAATCGGGTTTCGACATTTGACAACTCCTTTTGAGAGGGTAGGGAAAAGGAATTGGTTTAGAGAGTCTCCACCTAACGGATTAAGATGTGTTAGGGAACCTAGAGCAGATAACTCACATTATACCAGTTAGCTGATCGACTAGTTTTACCGCAAATAAACCTTTCCAAATTCAAAAGGGTTATAGAGGAAGAGCGCAGACACTCATTAAGTGTTGCTATGGTATTAATTATGTACGAGTGGAATATGATGTTGAGCATAATTTATGCAAAAAGAAAATAACATGTTGTCAAGTATTTGCACAATGAAAAATGATAAAATGCTGTATTTAATAACTGTAAAGGCATTTAAGAATGAAAACAAAGGAGAAAAGTTTGTTCCATAGTAAAAAGAAATAAAACAGGAAAGAGAAATGAATGAAGATAGGCAAATAAATTCACATAGAGTGGGGAAGGTAAAGGGGTGTGCGGGTATTAACAGAATAATAAAGACATGCTTGTTGAAAAAGACTAATTCACAAGACAAGTTCGCTATGGTAAGAGCCTAAAGATATCCCCATCAGAGTCGCCATGGTGTCGTGTCCCCTTTTTCTCGCGAAATCGGGTTTCGACATTTGACAACTCCTTTTGAGAGGGTAGGGAAAAGGAATTGGTTTAGAGAGTCGCCACCTAACGGATTAAGATGTGTTAGGGAACCTAGAGCAGATAACTCATATTATACCAGTTTGCATCACCAGAAATCAGGTAAGCGCTCAAATTACCTTGAGAGGAAGGTGTTAGGAACCCCTCGAGGTCCACAACAGTAGGTCCCAGCCGAAATTAAATTAAGTGAATTAGTCTGAGGGGAAAGGAAGCAATTTGGACAAATAAAATAAACGATTTATTTTAAAACAGAAATGGGGGGTCCTAAGTATTTTAGCCTAAAGGATCACCCCGTGCAATACTTCGTAACTCCCTCAAGTTGGGGTGTTACTCATATTATTCATCGAGCACGGACTATCATCTCCTGCTACCCGATTACTATCTTTAAGTTGTTACCTAAATCTCTCTAATTGATCTTAGCTCGTATCCTATGCGTGCACTACCCGTCACATACCTATGGCCCCCGGAGGTATTACGACCTCTACTTGGGATAGTTCTAGACTAAGCCTAGGTTGCTCAAAATTGTAAAAGACTAGGCGGCAAGCACAACAATTAGGACTTTCAGATAAAAAGCAGATATGGGCTCATATTGACCTCCGCACATAAACAACAAATGCACGCAAAGCAGGTTTTATTAATCTTAAAATTCCTATAGGCAGGATATCTATGCGAGAAGACATGCGACTAGTGATATACATAAGCAGTTTCATTAAGGCGAGTATTAGGGCCTATTGTTTGCCTACTGAGATTATTTAATACAGTATCTGGCACTTCAAACAGTAACAGTTGCAAATCCAGAATGGTTATTAGATCCTATATACATATTATCTAAGTGATTGTCAGTGACGATCGAATTCTGAATCATTTAATAGAATCCTACAGGCATGACTTCTACGAGTGTGATGATTATGATTCTATAGGCAGAATTTCTAAGCTCGAACTGGTTTTAATTCTACAGACATGATTTATTGAACTGACTTTATCCTATAGGCATGATATCTATTACTGAACTAATTTTAATCCTATAGGCATGATATCCATTATCTGAATTGGTTTAACCCTATAGGCATGATACCTATTGAATTGATTTGACCCTATAGGCATGATATCTGTTGAGCTATATATGGGCAAAAATTGTACACATTGCCAGAAAACAATTAAACAAGATATTATTCATATAGGCATGATTTACTAACACGTATTTGTTGGACATATTGATACATCCTATAGGCAATATTTCTAACAAAGTTGTAATATTAATCCTATAGGCAGGATTTCTAAAATATTGAACTCATACAATTTTAGCAAAAGATGATGTAAAACAGGATTAACAGCGCAAATGAAACCCTATAGGCAGGATTTCTACCCGAATTAGCAAAAGAAAATAAGAAACCCTCCCGGTTTTACTAAATACCCCAGAATTTGTTTATTACAAAGTTATTACAGATCAGATTGGCAAATGAATTACACAACAGTAATGAAATAAAATATAGAGAGCCTTCATCAGGCCCAAGCATTCCTGGGTTACCCAAGCCTTCAAACCATATCAACTTCGAGGCACTACCGAAAAATGAGGCTATTGTAACAGCTGGTAAACCGTTGCAACAACCAGGTATACCGTTGCAATAGGGTTATTGGAACGGTTAGAAACTGTTACATACGCTGCCATGCCAATAGGCTTAGCATAACGGTTCGTGCTACGGTTATCAAAATCGTGCCTTAATGCGGTCTATTGCAACGGTTCTTTCTCTACCTGAAGCAACGATTATTTATTTCCAATTGCAACGGTTAACAACCGTTACCATAGAGTTTGTTACAACGGTTGACAACTGTTACCATATAATTTAATGCAACGGTTATGTAAGCTTTGGCCATGTTTATTCTAACGGTTTTATTACGCTACGGTAACAGTTTTATTTTTTTTTGCAACGGTTTACATCCGTTACCATAGAGCTTATTACAACGGTTGACAACTGTTACCATATAATTTAATGCAACGGTTATGTAAGCTATGGCAACGTTTATTCTAACGGTTTCATTACACTACGGTAACGGTTTTATTTCTTTTTCAACGGTTTTAACTACCTATTTGTATCCGTTTGTTGCACATATTGGAACGATTTGTAAGACCTAATGGAAAGGTGTGAAAGACCTGTGGAAACGGTTCTTTTACACCTATTGGAACAGTTTGCGATATCTATTGGAACAGTTTGCAATACCTATTGGAACGATTGTAGCAGAATATTATGCCCTGTTGTAAATGAATATTTTGATATGTAATAATTTTTAATAACCTGAAATTTATATAAATAAAAAGATAAAACACTTCATACTCTATATTGTCTCCATAAAACAAAAATATTTTAACTCGATCACATAAGTTTTACATTTGAACGCTTCAAGAGTTAGAATAAGTTTCAAATGTTGATAAATAAAAAGATTCCTAGAACATAGACAACAATTCAAAGTTCTTAAGTAAGGTCTAGATCTTCAGAATCTCCATGTTCCCTTTCTTCAACTACTCCACCCACAAAAGAGGATAAATAAAGTCATTATCCTTCAAAGTATCATAAACATTTAGCAACAAATTCTTAGTATCAAACAAACTACATTCTCTCTTCGTCTCTCTGGTTAGACTATGAAAAAGACATTACTCACGAGTAACTTTTCATATTTAACTAGGTATATTAGAAAATGGCAATTAGCACTTTTTTCTTCTTTTTTTCCTTCCTTTTTTGCCCTTGCCAATTCATGTCCCTAATGAATTGGGAGAGTAAATATAATAAACTAATAGGAAAATGAACATTGGAAATTCCAATTCCTAGTTATTCAAGGAACCCAAAAGAAAAGAGGGAAACAATTCCCAATTTCCAGTCCCTTAAGGAAACCAAATTCTCATCCTATAAATTTAGTTGCAAAACTTCATGGTTCCTTAATTTTCATTCAACAATTACTCGATAGATTCTTAATGGCCCCACCTAGAACCAAACCAGCTATACTTAATTTCGAGAAACACCAATTCAGAATGGCGATGCTCTCACAAACAATAAAAACATTAGCGTTCAAGAAACAACAGACAAGAAAAATATTCCAAAAGGGTGATGAAGTTGAAGTGGCAAGTCAAGAATATGGCTTCAGAGGTTCTTACTAGACCGCAACTATTATTTCATTCGATTGCACTAATTTTCAATACAGAGTCAAGTACAAGACTTTGTTGGCTGATGATAAGTCTGTGCCACTAGAGGAGACTATCACTACCGTCGAGGTCCGCCCTATGCCACCTGATCAAAATGAAAATATGCCAGAAAATGACTTTGCATGTACGATATGGTTGATGTATTTGACAACGATGGCTGGTGGATTGGATTTCTATATTGGAAAATTGGAACAAAGTGCTATGTCTACTTTCCTACTACTGGGGATAAAATTGCATATCCTTCTCATGTGTTGAGATTTCATCAAGAGTGGTCTAATGGAAAGTGGAATTCTTCCAATAAAAGGGACGATGTTGACTTATATTGATTTTGGTTTTAAGAAATTAACATTTCTATTTTGAAAAAAGTTTTGAGTTACTGTAGTATAATATGAATATGGCTTAATCAATCTCCCTATGCGATATTGAAAATTTTCCAGTTTATTGGATTCACTAAGCTGTGAGGATGTTCTATATCAAACAAACAAACAAGATAGACATACTGACCTTGATTATTACTCCCAATAGATAGACGATTGATTAGTTTCACAACAGCTTGTTGTGTAGAGGAAGCTTCTCTAGGTGAACGAGCATTGAAACCTAGCATGCTGGGATCAACCTGTAAATCAGGATTCAGATGCTTGAGTTGTGAAATGATGTTAACTGCAACTTGTAGGTCCATGGCATATTTCAGTGCATTGAACTTTTCCTGCAATCTTTGTTGCATCCTTTCTTCCATTTCCTCCAATTTTTGCTGCATCACCTTATCAGTAGAACTTGAGAGTCCAAGATCTCCCACTTTTCTTTTTAAAGAAGTCTTGGTAACCCCACGTTCATACAATCTTAGGCGACCTGGATGCTCAGCTCCCATGACTGATGCAAATGCATCAACTGATTGACTGTCATCTTCACTTTCTTGTGTTGATTGTATTCTTTCCATTTTAGCCTACAATACCAAATTGAGTCATTATTAAATCAGAAAGTAGACAACATTGATTCAATAACTAAGAACAGACAAATGATAACAACAAACTTTAAATTATAACTTGTACAATTTTAGTAAGAGTATCCGCATATGAAGCCTTGTAAACTCGATCAGGTTTTCTTTTTCTTGTAGCCACAAAGATGTCCTTGCTTGATAGAGGCTCAAAAATCTCTTTCTTTTTTTCCTGATTATATAAAAAGTGGTATCAAGTTACTAAGTTCATATTTAAAATAATAATAAGAAATAAAATATCAAACCTCGCATATTTGAGCAAAACTTCTTTTGCCAGCAATGTGTGGATATTTCAACTTTTGGCGATTCTCGATATTGGTTTGGGAGATTTTCTGCAAATCAGCCAATGACTACAGAGTTAAGTGATTTCTAATTAAACATAAACCACACATTCTCAGAAAATCATGGGACAGTACTTAGTTTTACCTTGTAGGCATCAGAGTTCCAATATTTAAGAAGATCCCTAGATTGAGATTCAGGAACATCAACCGGCCTTTTCTCTATTCGAAGCTCGTCATTCCCATAGGCTTTATAAATGTCGTTATATAATTGATTCTTATACTTTCTCCAATCATTTCCAATTGATTCAAAAACCCACCTTTTTGAAGCATCGGGAATGTCATATTTTCCCTACAAAGGTTGTACAATTAAGTAAGTGTAAAAATTTGAAATATCTACACAGAATATTGAAAACTTCAAACCTTGATATATTTCCACATGTATTCTTTTGTTTGAAGTTTCCTCCAATCAAACACATTAAGAGGACAAAAGGTTGCATTCCTTTCCAATGTGCCGAGGAAGCTACCCAGCTCTGCTACAACATCAGCAGTAGGACCTATGGGTTTATTTCTCTCGTTTAGAACAATTAGCTTGTGCTCTTTCCTACCATGAACACTTGGCATTAGGGTTTTTCCTCTTTTTCTTTTTTCGGTAGAAGGACCTGCATTAATATTAAGTAAGAATAATCATCAAAAGTCAATATTGTTTGTTAATTTAAAGAAATGAATTTTATATGTTCTTGTCTTGTTCCTCGGATTGCTCGTTTGTTTCATGATCGGAAGAATCCTCAAATTGTTCATGTATAGTTTGTGCTGGAGGAGAAGCAGAAGGCAGAGGTAGTTGGAACAATTGTTCTTGCACTTGAGCTCCTAATTGTGGAGGTTGTTTTTCAATTGAATTCAGCTGATGCTTGTCATTTGGCCTTGTAGCTTGAACGATTCTTTTTGTTTTCAACGATGAAACCTTTTGGTTCACCAAAGATGCAAGTGATCCGGCTGCAATGCAATTTTTAGCCTTTTTGTTTTTACTTGAGTGCCCTTTCCGACTCATGACTATTCAAATTCCTATCAAATTGAAGTTAGTTTAATGGAATTCTTTTTCCAGTTTGAAATATACACTTGAAGAATAGTCAATATCTTGAAGATAAAGATGTAGTTGTCATTATCATGTCATTGTTAAGCGTTTATCAGAGCTGCTGCAAGTATTTGATTAGTAGTATCAACTGATGAATCTTGCTTAGTATTTGATTAGAGTAGTGTAAACAGTTTTGTTGATGAAATTCATGGGTCAACTGATTGTACAAAAATTTGGCTGCAACTATATGTGGGCAGTTCTGAAATTCTTAACACTGGGCAGTTCTGAAATTCTTAACTGCAACAAAACTGGGTAGTTCTGAAATTCTTAACTGCAACAAAACTGGGCAGTTCTGAAATTCTTAACAGTGAGTTTGATCCCACCACATTAAAAGAGCTGCTGAGAACAGAAAATTCAGGTGGATCTAGGATGTATACCTTACTGGAACAACCAACAGAGACTTTACACCTTTCTTGCCTAGCTCAACAAAGACTTCGTCAGTGTTTGGTTTCAACCACTGTACAGGTCCAACTCGGCTCTGGAATGCCAAAAAAATGGTATTAGATTAAATTCAACACCAAATTGGAAGAAAAATACCTCCATCACATTGTAATGGACCTAGTTATAATGGATATTGTTCACAATATGTCATATCAGATAACATGCAACTCACAAGAAGACAAGGATCCAAGAATGCAGGGCAGCTTGGTGAGAGGGGTAAATAGCATCAACAGATGAATCTAGCACCTAAAATATAGTAAAAAGCATCAACAGATGAATCTTGCTTGATTACATTTTCACCACCACTTTGAGCTGCAAACTGATATGTGTTATACCTTGGCAGATAGAGGAAGCATCGGCAAAGAGATCAAGACCATATCAACGGAAATAGAAGTCCATACCTTGGCAACAAGATCAGTGGAGTAGGTCAGCAAGAATCCTAGGAGCTATCACTATACTACATACACTATAAATATTCCTTTCAGGTGTCTAAAACTAGAAAACTAGGAAAAGGTAAAAACAGATATAGTACCTTAAAATGGTTGAGGTTTACCTTCTTTGTGTAACTTACTATTCAGAGTATCCTTATCCATTCTATAAATATACACAACATATGTTATATGTTAGATCCTCACGCTTATAATAATCAATCCATTAAAAATGGCTCATGATTACACTGTACGAATCAAGTACATCCTGGAGATTCAATTTACCTAAATCATATTAAAGGAATTACTAATTCCCTCTGCAAAAGATCAAGAAAGATCCAAACATCCCTTTCTCTTTTTCTCAAGTGTCAATTATGTTAAGAGGATAAACGAAAGAATTTAACAACAAGTGTACCATATAGCGGGCCAATTATAACATACACATCCAAAACTGGACACCTAGTCTTTTATTTGTCATTACTAAAACAGCTGATGGTCCACCAAATATAGAGAGTGGTATATATTTTAATAAGCACCTTACTACGAATCATGCAATCTTGAATATCAGAGCAAAAAAACAAAGGAAGAGAATGTCTGTAGGAGAAAGGCCTCCAACAAACTCCAACATGTGTATATGACAATGATCCCACCAATAACAACAAGAAGGATATACAGGGAAAAACAACATGCAAAAACATGAGATGAAGCAAAGTACCAGCTTAAATGATTCTGAAAGTTGTTGTTGTTCACCTAGATAAGCCTATAATCCTGTTGCCGATGATGGTAAAGTCCCCGGGATGATTCTATCCACCTGAAAATGTAATTAATCAGATGATATACTCCAGTTATCGGTACGACATAGAGTTAAGGTTAAAACTTAGAAACAATACGTGCAGCTTAGATTTGTAGCAAACATTAAAGGGGTGAAACAAGAGTAATTCTAAAATATGATAAAAATATTATTACTCACTCTAAACAGAATACATTTAAAAGAATATAAGAAGTTTCTTCTTTAATCATCTGATTCCATCCAATCCCAATCAGTATCATCAAACTCATTCTCCTCTTCCGATGTTTCTATAATTGTATCATTTGAATGTTGTGCAT
The DNA here is from genome assembly GCA_005239525.1 of Nicotiana knightiana. Lineage (NCBI taxonomy): Eukaryota > Viridiplantae > Streptophyta > Magnoliopsida > Solanales > Solanaceae > Nicotiana > Nicotiana knightiana. The sequence goes on from ML370115.1 coordinate 124,101, forward strand.
TAGATGGAATATCAACGACATCAACGGGTACATCATTTCTTGAGCATCCAACGTCAACATCAACTAATCCGCTTAAGGAACCAATGTCATCATTAGGCTCCTTCCAAAATGCGTGTTCAATATTGGGGCAATCCTCTTCCTCTAAATCATATAAATCAACAGGGACTTTATTCCTCGCATAATAAACATCTTTCTTAACAGGATCCTCCACATAAAAAACTTGATAAACTTGTGAAGCAAACACAAAAGGGTCATCTATACTACATAATTTCTTAAAGTACACACGGGTTAACCCATATTCCTCTATTTCATTACGAAACAAGTCGCATCTAAATAGTACAACACTAAAACATCCCCAATAATCAATCTCAATGATATCCTGAATAGCTCCATAATAGATAACCTCACCATCGATGGAATTTTGGTCCCTAGAGCTAGCAAAACTATCGGTTGTTGCCGATAAAGTCACTTCACTGTTTTGAGTCTTGCATCGAGAATCCCGTTCTACGGTATGAAATCGGTATCCATTAATGAAATATGCAGCATATCTTTTGGGGATCGCATTAGGTTCTTTAACTAGCCATCTTACATAATCGGGAACTTTAATATTTTTAACTTTCTCAGCATACCAACTGTTGAATTCCCGACTATGATTTCTTGCCCTTTCCCATGCATTTGATCTACTGCGATTACCAATTAAATTCTAATGTTCCCTGCAGCATGAATATTCAAGATCAATCATATCATTAAAAAATGAAGTATAGAATAAGTGTTATATAATTTATCTTACTCGATTTTCTTTTCCACTTGTTCATCTCCAGTATTAAACAGAGCATATCGATGTGCTTCATAACATAATTGTGGCTCCATTTGAAAAGTATTTTTCTTCTTACTTCCAATTGGATGTGTGAGCATGTGATTTTTACTCGCCGTATCGTCCTATAAAAATCCCAATAAATCAATTGATTTTATGAATATTGATTGATTCTTCAGTAATTAATTGTGAATTATCTGCATTGCTTGCATATCCATAATTCATCTTTCAAAATCATTGAAATTCTGCATTATGAAGTTATTGGTTATAATTATTTAAATGGTAGACAAATGACGAATATCTAACGTAATGTAGTTTTTAATAACTAATTACTACAGAAATTAATCATCTTTTATTCGATAAAACACGGGTTGAATTAGGAATATAGAATTGGTCGTGTCATTCTTGATTAATCTGTAAATAAATAAGGATTAAGTTAATTACTACATTCCTTGGTTTAAATTAGAGTTGAATTTAACTAATTGATTTTAGTTAAATAAAGGGATTTAAAATCAGACCTGGGCCAGAGCTGCCCAGGCCCAAATCCTTTCTCCCTAACACCAAACAACCCAGCCCAAACCCCTTAACCCGGCCTGTCCCCCATAACAACCAAACGACACCGTTTTTCCCCATTAAACCCCAGTCGTTGGATCATTTCGATCCAACGGTTCCGAACCCCACACCCCTGAACTATATATATGTCCAAATCACACCCCACCCCCTTCATTTCACAGATCCTAACCCCCTTCCACCCGGCTCTCTCTCTCTCCTCTCTCTAAAAACCCTAGCCACCCCAGAATCCCACCGTCGTCCAGCCACCGGACATCCTCCAATCACCCCGAAACCTTCACCCTATGGTCTTCTCCTTCCCCTTAACCCCATCCCACCATCAGCTTCCCTAAAAACCCACCCGAATCCCGTCAATTC